>JAJIBD010005919.1:0-94138 GCA_021461705.1 Cryptotis parvus | reverse complement strand
TCATATATTAGAGCCAAAGATTTCAAATGTAAAAGTGAGACTAATAATATTGAAGCTGCTTCTAAGAGAATTATGCCTTTATTTATATTAACATGATTAATAGTATTTAATTTTCTTCTTGCTTTATGACTTTTTGGACCCATAGTCTTCAAGGTGAAAAGAACAGACCATAGACCCTCTTACTAATTATTTCTTGTTTCAGATAAAGGGGGTATGGTGTGTTGACATTTATGAGTTAGTTGAAAGACTTTCATGTACGCAATTTATATACATTGGTGAGGATTGGGCATGTTTCTTTAATGTGATATTAAGTCTATACTTCTTACATATTTAACATGCCCTAAAAGTGAGACGGAAACCATTGGCTATGTTTTCCTCGAACAGTGCTAGAAAGCAATCACAGAACAATTCCTGAAAAATATACTATTTTCCAGGTTATCATACCAAAAGAAAATACTTTGAACTAGAAAGAACCTGCTCATCCAAAACTCTGCAGGTAAACTCATTAAGTAAAATAAGTTTATTGTATTGATTTGAATGCTTTATGTTTTTATCTTCAAAATACAGTGAATTTTCATAGTTCTATTTGGCTTAAAGCCAAACTAAAAGAGAGAAATTTCTGTTCATTGCTGTAAGAGGAATAAACTCATAGTCCACAGACAAGGTGAGTTATAAATAGAATCAAGGGTATTAGAGGTCAGTGCTTAACTTGCGATTCCAGTAGCTGTGTGATGTAGGGTCAAAAATGTGTAGTGACTGAAATTACATTAAAATCTATCTCTAACCACAGAAGGAGTGAATAACCAAAGAGAAAGGCAGATATTTTTTGACCCTTTTTGTACCTGATCTTCCAAGGAAAGATGGCCTGGTCACGGGTGAGTGCATTTCCACACAGCATGCAGAGGAAGAAGCACTAGATTAGGTGCTCTCTCTAACTATAATATAGTCACTGCTCCAGCGTTTGAATCCCAAACTTTGCTTGCACTGGAATCACATGAATTTAAAACAAAACAAAACTTGTGGATTCCGGAAACTCTCTCCTGAGAATTATGGAGAAAAAAAATTACCGTTTGGGTTAATAGAATGGTATCTCTATGAATGACCAAGTTCCTCAGCTGATTCTAAATACATCATCAAAGATAAGGACTTCTAGATTATTCACCAAGAAAAAGGAAATTTGTTTTGGTTATTCCACACTATCATTAAAAAGATGATTGCTAACAATTTTTCTGCTTTGCATTGTTGTCAGTAAGCTAGGAAAGCAAAGATATTATGCAAGTGATTTGTTAAGAAAGTGTTATTTAAGAATAAAGAATTATATTTCAGGAACCTGAGAGGATTATTATTATTTCCCAGATAAATTTTCAATTCTTGTGATTGTGAAATACTCTTATTTTTATGGAGGGGAACTATTTTCTTCCAAGAGCCATTTGGAGATTTATAACATCTTTTGTGGGTCATATGATTCACAGATAGGCAGCTAGCAAGTAGATTCCATGCCTGAGTCTTCCAGTACCAAGGTCAAACTATGTGCTTTCTGTGGGTCTTATACAACAAGTGAATTAGACGTTCTCACTTGCATCACTTGTCAATTGTATCACTTTTCTTCCCATTGTTCATCTACTTTGCTCGAGTGGGCACCAGTAACATCTCCATATGTCCTGTCACATGCTGGTGTAGCCCAAGGACATCTGCTCACTCCAGGAACATGAGAGCCTCAAACCATTCATTCAGGTCATGGGAAAGAGGTTTATAATTGCTACTGTTTTTTGGCATATCAACTATGACATGGGTAGCTTGCCAGGTTCTGCCGTGCATATTGGATACTCTTGTAGTAGTATCATCTCGAGCATTTATTGATGAGACAGGGAAAAGATTGGCTTTTCTGGTGGGTGGAGTTCTGATGAACTGTGAAGTCTGTAGGTTGAGAATGGCAGCCCTCAGGGTGTGGGGGTTCCTCTGTCTTCTCACGAGGCTCTGCTGGGATGGTGGTGCAGGGTTAGAACCGCCTTCCTCCCCGGATGCCTCATGAGTATCTGAGTCTCTCATCCTTGTAAATTTTCAGGATTTACCAGACATTCTCATCCTGGTAAATTTCCTCAAAATTAACACATTTTGAGCCCAAAGAGATAGCATAGGGGGTAGAGTTTTAAATTTGTATGCGGCCAAACCTAGCTTCGATGTGTTATTTCCTGCAGGCCTCCCTAGGCCCACTGGGAATGATTTCTAAGTGAAGAGGCAGGAGTAACCCCTGAGCACCACTGGGTGGGGTGAGACCGCCAAACGAAAACAAACTGGCCAAAAAATGAAGTTATAAAATTTGCCTATAAATGGATGGACATGGAGAAGATTATGTTGAGCACAATTAGCCAGAAGGAGAGAGACAGATATAGAATGACTGCATTTATTTGCATAATATAAATACATGTTATGCAAATATATCTCATAAATATATGAGACTCTCAGGCATGAGGCAGAGCTGCTCCTTGATTTCCCTGTGCCCAGCTTCTCTTGAGACACCCGGGAGGCATGGTGGGTTCTAGCCCTGGCCTGCCACCCCAGCAGAGCCTCACAACAAGCCAGACCACCCTCCCCTACTCCTTGGGGCCAGCCATTTTCCACATCCAGATTCCTTCTCGTCACAACTCCACCCAGCAGACCAGATTATCACAGCCCGGATCATCGACAGCCACCCTGCAGCAGTTTTTTTTTTCAATTCGGCCCAGGTATGCTGAACCAGAGACTCTCAGACATGGGGCAGAGCTGCTACTTGCTCTCCCTGTGCTCAGCTGCTCGTGAGGCACCCGGACGCATGGAAGTTTCTAGCCCTGGCCTGCCACCCCAGCAGAGCCTCACAACAAGCCAGACCACCATCCCCTACTCCTTGGGGCCCGCCATTTTCCACATCCGGACTTCCTTCTCATCACAACTCCACCCAGCAGACCAGACTATCACAGCCCGGCTCACACGGCCGCTAGTGGCCGTGCAGTTCATCAATAAATGCTTTATTTAGAGGTGACTACAACAGTATGCCACACACACAGCAAGCCTGGCATGCTGCTCGTGTAGTATTTGATATGCCAAATACAGTAACATTTATATTAGGTCATTCCTGTGACCTAATATAATGGTTTGAGGCTCTCAACGTTTCTGGAGCACGTGGATGCCTTTGGGTTCTACTAGCATGAGACAGGACATATGGAGATATTACTGGTGCCCTTCTAGCAAATAGATGATTAATGGGAAGATAGTGATAGTGATAGATGGAACATAAATATATATGTACATATTATGATACCAATATCCAAGGTCAAGTGAAACATATATCAGGAGGTCTTGTCAAAGGTGGAAATTATCACAAACGTGTGGGAGTCAGAGGCTAGGTAAGACAGAAAGTGGAACAGTGTGCTAACAATTGTTGAGGGTACTAATGACAACCTAGAACTGAGCATTAAATAGAGACAAAAAGATACACATGACAACCCTTTAATGTATGTTCTGTAATCCATAGTCTGGAGGGTAAGGAAAAGTGAAAGAGAGAGAAAGGGAAGGAAATAAAGAACCTGCCATGGAGGAGGGCTGAGGGAGGTGGGAGGGAACCAGGGATGTTGGTGGTGGGAGATGGGCACTGGTAGAGGGATGGGTGCTGGAACACTGTTTGACCAAAACCCAAATATGAACTTTTTAATTGTATATCTTTGTAATTTTAAAAATAAAAGAATTTTAAAAAACCCTGGCTAAAAATTTTTTAAAAAATTCATTTCTGTACCTAGAACTGTTTTATTTTGTTTTCCTATTTTGATATTGTTATTATTTTGCTTTGTACTTTCTGTGGCATGATACGCTGATAAACAGGTAGATTTGCCATCAGGATGTGATCAATTCTTTTAATTATTTTAACAACTTGTGTAAGTCATTTAATGATGGCTCATGCCAAGCTGTAATTGGCTCTGGATCTTTGCTGCTCTAGCCATTTACATGCCTTTAGACAAGGACTTTATGACAAAGAGATCTCTTTATTTGTGTAATCACTGATACAGGGTTTGGCAAACACAGGCCAGTGAGTTTGGCTCCGAGTTAATAACTCCTGGAATATTGTTATAATTTCTATTATTGCCCCCAAGAATATCTAGATTTATTATTTCCTCATATCCCCCATGGGTTCTCATGGAACTAGATATATACCAGGAGGAAGCTACCCTGGCACATAATGGGACACTTTTACAATTAGCTCTGCAAAGATTAAGAGAAGTCATGCTAGCCTGTACAAAAGTGGACTTGTAAGACTTCTCTGTAAACAGAGAACAGAGCACTTAAAAATGACCCTGCAATTGAACAGACTGGACAAAGAATCTTGTGGAAATAGAGATATTGACCTAGCATGGGAAATATAGTATAAAAATTATGATGTGGATATCAGGTATAATTTTATCAGCCCCCTCTTTAGATGTTTTGCAAAAGAATTGATGCAGAAGAAGGCATCTTTGAATTCCTCTGACATTAGCATTTGTTTAGACCTAGGCCAGAGGAGTGTGGTGTACCTGGAGTTAGTGAGTTGATTCATATGCCTTCTTGGAGGGTTCGATATAGTTTTGCTGTGGGATGTCTGGCCATTAAGAGGGCAGGGACAGATGGACTATGAACCAAAGCACCCACATATCACCGTTCCTTACAACAATATAGTAGTGAGAAAAAAGTTTCTAAAAAATTTGATTAATGTGTTTTATCAATGACATTTTTGTTATTGTATTATTTTTATGAACACTGTATCACTGTCTTCCCATTATCATTGATTTGCTCGAGCGGGCACCAGTAATATCTCCATATGACCTGTCTCATGCAAGTAGAGGCCAAGGGCACCTGCTTGCTCCAGGAACATGGGAATGAGGTCTATAATTGTTACTGGTATTTGGCATATCAAATACTACACAGGTAGCTTGCTAGGCTCTGCCGTAGCGGGTGGCATACTCATCTCTAAATCCAGCATTTATTGATGAACTGTGTGGCCGCAAGTGACCGCGTGAGCCGGGCTGTGATAGGCTGGTTAGCTGGGTAGAGTTCTGACGAGGGGGAAGTCCGGATGTGGAAAATAGAGCCCCTCATGGAGTGGGGGGTTGTCTGGCTTATTGTGAGGCTCTGCTGGGGTGGTGGGCCAGGGCTAGAACCTGCCATCCCCTCCCAGCGCCTCATGATCGGCTGGGCACAGGGAGAGCCAGTAGCAGCTCTGCCCCATATCTGTGAGACTCTGGATGAGCATACCTGGGCTGGATTATTTTTGTGATACCTATATTTTATTTCAATTTAATTATATTTATGCATTTTGGTCTTAAGCTTAATTATAATTATCAAGATTTATATGAATTATAGTTATTTTGACTCTTGACCTCTTTTATGTTACCATCAAACCTATATCAAAGAGAAACGTTTTCTACATAAAGATGTTTTGTTCCTGAAGCTTTCTAATGCATACGTGGTTTTTGAGTTATGTTTAAGCTGCTCTATATTTTAATATTGTCCTTTTATATTCACTACTATCAGAATGTTGATTTTAATGTTTACAGAATTTCAGAATTGAGGAAAGAAAGGGTTTCTATAGTTTTCATTTAAAATATATTAGTCATATTAGTTTGATAGTAAGGCATATTATATTGTAATTATACAAATACAAATAAAAATATCTGGATTTTTAGGAATAAGAATTGTACAATCTACATATGAGTGCTGTGAAATATTACTCATTTTTTACAGCAAGAAAACAGATAGGAATAATTGAGTAGGTAACTCCAAACCCTTTTTTTAAAATCATATGAGATATACAGTTACAAAGTTGTTATTGGGTTTCTTTCATACAATGTGGCAACACCTGTCCCTTCACCAGTGTCCATTTCCACCCCATCCCCCACCCCCCGTCCCTGTCCCTTGTAGTCTGCCTCTAAGGCATGCACTTCTCATTTCTCTTCCTTTTTTTTCTTATTGAGGGAGGACAGGTTATATGTTGTGAAAGAAAAATTGAGATAATTATCAAAGACTTGAGGAGAAAGGATATGGGTAGAAAAAAGGATAATTTCAGCAATAAGAATAATGTGACAGGGAAACCAGAAAAAAATAATGCAGTAGATAGGGCATTTGCCTAACCCCAGCTGAACTGTGTTCTAATTCCGATACCCCGTATGGTCTCCTAAGCCCTAAGCCCTGACAGGTATGATTATTTAGAGGAGAGTCAGGAGTAATACTTGAACAATGATCAGTGTGACCCAAAGAACAAAAATAAACAGCATAACAGGAGGAGGCACGTAAAATCAAAATCAATAGCTGTAGGAAAAGTACTTACATGACATTTATCAGATTTACTCAAATGGGTGCCAGTAAATTCTCCATTGGTTGGGAATGAGGTACATTATTGTTACTGTTTTGGTATATCAAATACACCACAGCTAGTTTGCCAGGCTCTGCCGTGGCTCTAGGTTCATCCCAGGGGCCCAGTCGTTTTCTATATTAGACCATCAACCATCCATGGCCCACGGGGCAGAGCCCTGGGTATAGACAAGCCTGTCTCCTGTCTGCCACCTGCCAATGGAGTCAGGCACCACAGTCACACCTGCAGAACCTTGAGGGGCAGGTTTACCTATTTTATTATAAACTTATGTCATTCATTACCATTTTTTATTTTACTGCAGAGTAAAATCATATCTGTCTTTCTTCCCTCCTTTCTTTTATTCACTAATTCCTTCCCTCCTTCTTTCTTTTCCATTATTTTCAACCCTCCATTTTACATGGCTTTTTTGTCAAACTACTAATCTATAATCTATCATCTGAAATAACCGTCCCTCATCTTATTTTTCTCCGTCCTGATTTTCATAATGTCGTTTTGTTATGAAGATACTGAACTGGGGAAAATTGGATAAAAGGTCCTCAGAGATTCTTAGTACTGTTTCTGTGAATTATTGTGAACTAAATATCTATCATCCATCTATCTATCTATCTGTCTATCTATCTATCTATCTATCTATCTATCTATCTATCTATCTATCTATCTATCTATCTATCTATCTATCTATCTATCTATCATCTATCTATCATCTGTCTGTCTATCTATCTATCTATCTATCTATCTATCTATCTATCTATCTATCTATCTATCTATCTATCTATCTATCTATCATCTATCTATCTATCTATCTATCTATCTATCTATCTATCTATCTATCTATCTATCTATCTATCTATCTATCTATCTATCTATCTATCTATCTATCTATCTATCTATCTATCTATCTATCTATCTATCTATCTATCTATCTATCTATCATCTATCTACTATCATCTGTCTGTCTATCTATCTATCTATCTATCTATCTATCTATCTATCTATCTATCTATCTATCTATCTATCTATCTATCTATCTATCTATCTATCTATCTATCTATCTATCTATCTATCTATCTATCATCTATCTATCTATCTATCTGTCTGTCTATCTATCTATCTATCTATCTATCTATCTATCTATCTATCTATCTATCTATCTATCATCTGTCTGTCTCTCTGTATCTCTGTCTCTCTGTATCTCTGTCTCTCTGTCTTTCTGTCTTTCTGTCTGTCTGTCTATCTATATCTATCTACCTACCTCTATTTCCATATATAAGTATATATGTATATATATGAGACTATAACACACACAGACACACACAGACACACACACACACACACACACACACACACACACATATATATATATATATATGAGACTATACTACCAACACGGCAAAGTCTGGCAAGCTCCCCATGTTTTATTTACTTGTTATGCCAAAAACTAGTAACAATTATGGGCCTCAGTCCCATGACCTGAAGAATGGTTTCAGGCTCCTCCTGTCCCTGGAGCAAGCAGATGCCCTTGGGTTACACTTTGCTTGTGACAGGACTCATGGAGATGTTACTAGTGCCCACTCGAGCAAGTCGATGAACAATGGGAAGACAGTGATACTGTGATACAGTGATATATATGTATATTTTGAGACTCAATAAAGCAACAAACTATATAGTTACTTAGAGAGGTAATAAACAGTTTAAGGGGTGTTTCATCATGTGGCTCTCCAAATTTGATCCCAAGAGTACATGCAGCCATATATGCTCCAGCAGGAGTGATCTCTGAGTACAGTTCCTGAGCCCCACTGGCCGTGGCCCCAAAATTAAATATTAGTAAATGAATGGGAAGGAGACTAAAGATTATTCACTGTGTCTGAGCAATATTTAAGCAAATAGGGCATTTGCCTTGCCTGAGGCCATCCTGAGTCCCATCACCTTCACCCCATAGAGGTCTCCAGAGCACCACCAGGTAATTCCTGAGTACAGAGCTGTGAGTGACCCTAAGCATACCTGGGTGTGACCCAAAAAAGTTAAAAAAAATTAGCGGAATTCAGTAAATGATTATCTTATTTTTAGAGAAATATTATAGTTGGTAAAATATATATTTATTTGCCTTTGGTAACTAATTTCCCAAAGAATTCTGGATATATGTTAATCTTAAGAAAATCAAGTCTTTGCAAAAGAGAAACAAACTTGGGTGAGAACAATATTTTACTAGCATGATAAAATCAAAACATAATATTTCTTTTCTTCCTTGTAAAATTAGAATATTCTCTTTTCTAATATTTAAGAAGGAATGATATCACAGTAGTGCCTAAAAAGCTATATTAAAATTTTGGGGAAATAGAAGTGTTTTGTGATGTTATTTTTTATGGTTCTTTCTCTAACTACAGTTTATTTATGAAAAGTTCTTATTTCTGCTTTCTTTGGCACTTTTTTTGTTTTCTCTCTTACAGTAACCAATCCTACTCCATTTAAAATTTAGGAGACAGAACTTGTTTTTTAGCAAAGGTGGCATATTTATGTCTTGCTTATTTCTTTTCCACCAAAGTTGGCATTTTTTTAAAGTCTTAAAATAGCCATTTGGATGTTAAAGCTAAATCGAAGTACGTCTTTAAGCACTTCTTAGAATTAAACCTCTCTTGTGAATGGCTATTAAATGGACTATTTCACTAAAATTCTTATCATCTTTGCATCTTACAGCAGCTTTTATCTGCAAATCTGCTAGTGTTTTAGAAATCATTATTTCATTATCCACTATACCCAAAGCTCTTCTGAAGTGTTAGGAAAATAGTTCTCTCTTAAATCTTTCTTCATTTCCCAAGCGAAAAAGTTAAGACACAAGAATAAGAAATGACTTATTGGCACAGTTCTCATTTTCTGCCAGAGCATGTTATTATTAGAACCTGATGGTCCTGTTAGCCTATTCAAAAGAGAAAACAATACAGTTAGTAATTTTTTGTGTGTCTTCTAACTAGCGACAAAAGTCATGAATTTTTTTTTCTTAGGAGAAGGGTAGCTTTCTAGAGAAGATCTGAGTAACATTACTGTGCAGGAATAACAAATGTGTTTTATGTAAGCATCAAAAAGGCATGTTATAGCAGGCGCTTATTGAATTTAGCTAATAAATATTTATATGAGTTTTGTACTTTTTAAAGTCTCAAGTCCTTTTCATTGTAGTTCATGAAGAATATATTTATTGTAATGCTTATTCAGAATAAAGGACAATATTGATGCTTCATTCATTCTTTAAACAACGTTTATAAAATGTTGGTTTTATAATCATGGTATCTGGTATATCTAATTTCCAGATACCATGAATCAGATAACAAAATATTTTTACAATCAAGACTATCAGACTTTGAACTTAGTCTTATATAAATTACTCTTCACATGAGTTCCTTTTCTTTTCTCTTCACCTTTTTAATAAACTTTTATACTTTAGAATTGTTTATACTTGAGACTTGGTTTGAATAGGTAGTACAGTGAGTAGAGTGTTGCTTTGCACATGGCTAGCCAGAGCTAAGTCCTCAGCACCACATTTTGTCCCTGTGCACTTCTGGGAGTGATTTCTGAGTGCAGAGCCAGAAATTAGCCATAAACAGTCAGAAGTTCCTCTATTCCACCACACATCTATCTATGTATATAAGAGTTGGAGACTCATTTTTTGTGTGTTTAAGTTTCACCTCTTACTGTGTGGGTTTTCATTAATTCTGCATTTAAAAATTCTTTTCAATGCAAAATGAGGAAGAATAATAATATCTTTATCCTTGTTACATAGATTAAGGAAATTTATATATTAACTAGTATTAGTAGCATTTCATTTGTTTCTGAAAGATGAGGGTGACAATATGAAAGAGAGAAAATATTCAGAATTATGGTAATATACAGGGACAAATATTGATAATGCTGGACACAGGGCAAGATGAGGAAAATGGCTAAATTTAAACTGCAGAATAAATGTAGTACAATAGATTTGACTCTAGAGCTGATTTGAAAGATGGTAGGAATTACCTAGATGAAAAATCTAGAAAGCAAAAACAAACAAACAAAAACAACAAACAAACAAACCAAAATAACCTCTTGAATTTAACACCAGTATAATGGAACACATAGATGCTGAAAGTCATACCGCAATTATCTAGGTGCAGTGAATTGGAGAAAGTACTATGGGGAGAAAGTAAAAGGAGACTTATTAGAAAGGTACGCGACCAAAATGAGGGCTGCCTTAGAAAGTGGACAGTTATAAATCAGAAACTTGACTGGTATATATTGTGCTTTCGAAAAGTTTAGTGTCAAAGATGGAGGATGAAAGGTCCTACACTGCACTTGGGAAACTGGGATGAGTTAAATACTATATCGAAGAAACTTGGGCATATGCAAATGAAGATGATCCAGTGACAAAGGACACTAGATCTGCAGTTTAGAAAAATATACTAGATTGAAAATACAGAGCTAGTATTCTGGAACAAGTAAGTAGCTGTTACTGTCAAAGGAAAGCATTTGAAAGCCAAGGGTAGAGCTCTGGTGAGCACTGATGCATAAATGAAGAGTTTTGGAATCCAGTGATACAAGAATAGTTCTTGAAAACATCAGTATTATAAAAGTGTGAGAGACAAGAGACATTAAAGCAGTCATCAGCACAAAATGATGCCAGGGAGTTGCATATTTATTGGATTTGCCAATTTGAATGTGATGACTTTTTATAAGATCTGCATCACTGTATCACTGCCTTCCCGTTGATCATCAATTGGCTCAAGTGGGCACCAGTAACATCTCCATATGTCCTGTCTCATGCTAGTAGAGCCAAGGGCACCTGCTTGCTCCAGGAACATAAAGAGCCTCAAATCATTCCATCAGGTCATGGCAATGAGGTCTAAAATACTGGTATGTGGCATATCAAATACGACACGGGTAGCTTGCCAGGCTCTGATGTGTGGGTAGCATACTCTTGTAGTCATCTCTAAATACAGTATTTATTGATGAACCATGCAGCCACAGGTGGAGGAGCAAGACGGGCTGTGACACGCTGGTCTGCTGGGAGGACTTCTGACTAGAGGGAAGTCTGGATGTGGAAAATGGAGGCCCTCATGGAATGGGGGGGTAGTCTGGCTTGTTGCGAGGCTCTGCTGGGGCGGCGGGCCAGGGCTAGAACCCGCCATCCCTCCTGGGTACCTCATGAGCGGCTGGGCACAGGGAGAGCCAGTAGCAGCTCTGCCCCTTGTCTGTGAGTCTCTGGATCAGCATACCTGAGCCGGATTTAAAAAAGACTGCTGCAGGATGGATCTCAATGAGCCGGGCTGTGATAGGCTAGTCTGCTGGGAGGAGTTCTGATTAGAGGGAAGTCCAGATGTGGAAAATGGAGGCCCTCATGGAATGGGGGTCGTCTGGCTTGTTGCGCGAGGCTATACTGGGGTGGCGGGCCTTAATAGTTGATCTTAATAAGATCAACTCCCTGTATATGTGGTTACTAAGAATCATATTTTTCTTCTTTGTTTATTAGTTATAAATATGAAGATTTCTTTAAGATTTCAAAGATGTATCTTCCTATTCACTGATATGTTCCTTTTTACAACCCAACTAACCTTCACTCCTAGCTGTCAAATAAAACCTTTCATGTCATCTCGACTTTGACTTGACATCATGGAACATCAATGTTGAAAACAAAATTGGACCTCTTGGGAAAGTAGCATTTTATTAAGAAAGAATACTTATATAAATAAAATTTATCTGAAAAATTTGAAATTAAGCCAGGATTGTTCTTGGTTAAGATCTTTAAAAAATTATCATACCACCGTGAAATAGACAAAAGATGTTCATACTTCGGTCTCAGTCATGCAGTGTTCCAGCACCTGTCCCTCTACCAGTGCCCCATTCCCACCACCAATATGCCCCTACAATCACTGTAGGCCAAGGCCCATCCCCCACTCCCCATTCTCCTTGAGCCCCTCAGTTTGTTACAACTACATGATCATTACAGTGTATATAGGGGCAAAATCCTGGGAAGGACCTGGTCCTAAAGTTGATTATTATCTAAGCCTGGCACAGCTGTGCATCTGGTCCATCTCTTCTCTGGAGTTGCTGGTGATGGTGACTGCAGGACTCGTAGCCATGCCCGCTGGGACATGGAGGTGGAGTGGTTGAGGGGCAGGTCCCCATCCATGCTCCATTGTGCCCATATTTTCCAGAACCCGAATTTACAGAATTAGACCTTTATTTTCCACAATTTCATGCATTCTCATACTACAACAAAACAAAATTATGTTTATGAAGTGCATTCCTTTATGAAGACATTGAAGATTATACCATATACCCAGTTCTATATATAAGATCCATTAAATCTTTGATCATTCATTAGAACAATTCCTCAAAGTTCTAGTTAAGAGGTGAAATGTTTAGAGGGTTTTTAGTTTTTACTGTATTCACAATCCATAATTAAATTTTCTCTACATATAAAAAATATTATATTCCAAGAATACAATAAATATGATTCCATAACATGTATTGTATACAGATTGGAGATGTAACTCAATGGCTGAGCACAGGCTTTGGGTTTAGAAGGCCCAGATTTGATCTCCAACACCATATGATCTCCCAAGTCCTTCCGGAGCTTACACCCAAGCACTGCCAGGTACGGACTCTGTATTGTCCAGGTACGGACAATAATGATAAGAAGGAGAATAAACCTAAGGGTTTTCCATAGCTATGAAATTTAGCCATAAATTCAATTAGTTTTAGAGGAAACCATTTGCAGTTTTATATATAAATATTAAATAATGATACATTTATGCTATTGAAGACTTATTATTCCTAGCTTAAAAAGAAAAAAATAGAGTACATGTTTTGAGGGTCATGAAAGCATTTCTTTTTTTTTTTTAAAAGGGTGGGAAAAATAAGGTAGGAAAGGTTCCCTGACATGGTCTCCTATGTAATTCAGGAGTTGAAAATAAGAATTTATTGGAACTTTCATGCAATAGGTAGTTATCTTTTGAATCTGGAGTGATCCATATAAAGCAAATAACAAGGTCTCACAAGTGAGAACTTGTGAGACTCCAGGCATAGGCTTATCTGCTTTGGGGACCAGACAGTCTCAAATGATTAAAAATTAGGAGTTTGAAAATGCTGCTTGGCACTGGGCTGGAAGTGTCCACAGTGAGAATCCTATCACATTTGCAAGCAGTTACAAAGTCGAGGGAGTAAATAGTATAACATGTGTTGACTAAACACCACTCCACATCATGTATCACTGTCTTCCCATTCATCATTGATTTGCTCGAGCGGGCACCAGTAACATCTCCATATGTCCTGCCTCATGCTAGTAGAGCCCAAGGACATCTGCTTGCTCCAGGAACATAAAGAGCCTCAAACCATTATACTAGGTCATGAGTACGAGATCTATAATTGTTACTGGTATTTGGCATACCAAATACGACACGGGTAGCTTGTCAGGCTTGTCATGCAAGTATATTTCCCTTATACACTTTCCACATAGGGGAAATAATTAAGGTTTTGGGTCTTCTGAAAATTTTAGGTACCTCTAAGCCTGAGGACTGGAACTACAATGTGGTATGTTCAACTACTTTTATCTAGAGACACGTCCTTTTCCATGCAACCCTCTGCTGCATTAAAGTTACAGGTGACCCTGATCTCCACAACACAATTACATATCTCAGAGTTGGATATCTGCCCTTGCATCTTTGAATCATTACAGATTACTAGAGAATATTTCCCTTTATCATGTACAGTGATAACAAAGAACCACTTTCTTCAGTTCATTATAAGTTTATTTCTGCTCTAGGCAAAAAGGAGTGAGACTCTCCTGAAAGTTTGCTGGACCACTTATACCGACAGAATTAGTTACCTCTACTCAAAATCTTTGCATAATTAATTCTATAAGCTGTTGCTAAACCCTCAAAGTTGCTGTTAACTCCCTTCCTCTAGAGGATTCTATTTTGTATAATAGGATAATTGCACTGAATTATTTTCTAAGCACTCAAAAAATCCTAAAATATTATCAACCTTCTTCGTTGTTCAGCATGCAATAATAAAACCAAATTAATAAAAATTTATTTTGAATAAATTTATAAATAAATACATTTAAAATTTGTGCTGAGTTTGTGAAGAGTTATGTGAATTATGCTCACTGAAATATTGAGGCTTGATATATGGGCCGAGGCTATGACTCAAAGGCATGGAGCACATGCAGTCTGTGAAGAGGCTCCTACTTCAATCCCCAGGAACAAATGATCCCCCAACACTGCTAGGTATGCCCTTAAAAAAGTGACACTTGTCACTTGTCACTTGTCTTCCTGTTATTCATCAATTGGCACCAGTAACATCTCCATACATCCTCTAGCAAGCAAGTGTAGCCCAAGGGCATCTGCTTGCTTCAGGGACAGGAAGAGCCTCAAACCATTCTTCAGGTCACGGAATTGAGGTCCATAATTGCTTGCCGGGCTCTGCCATGTTTTTATCAAATAAAACATGGGCAGCTTGCCAGGCTCTGCCGTAGGTGGTATACTCTCAGTAGAAGGCTCCCATCTCGAACATTTACTGATGAAACTTTAAGGAGAAAGATCAGGTTTTCTCTTGGGTGGAGCTCTGAGGAACTATGGAGTCTGGATGTTGAGAATAACTGACCTCATGGTGTGTAGGTTGCTCTGGCTTCTTGCTAGGCTCAGTGGGATGACGGGTATCAGTTAGAAGCTGCTAGAACTGTATACAGTGTATAAATGTGAAGGATCCTGGGAAGGACCTGATTCTAAAATAATTACTATCTAAGACTGTCAGCTCCATGGGTTGCTTCCATGTGGGGCTGAGTGATGCATCTGTGGGTCTGGAGTGGATGGGTCTGAATCTCTTCCAGGGTTGCCAATGGAGCTGTGGGTCTGGCATGGGTCTCTTTTCTGGGGTAGCTTCATGGAGGTAGAGGAAAGGGTGGAGGAGCCCATACCTCCATTCCAAGTCTGGCCTGCGTGGCTCCTCCCCTGAACATGTGAGCAAACCCTTGGAGCAATGTTGGACTCGGCCAGGCCAGACCCACAACTCCATCAGCAACTAAACAAGAGATACAGACCCATCCACTCCAGACCCACAGCTACACAGCTTGGCCCCATGTGGACGCAACTCCATGGAGTTGACCTCCTGGTAAGGGGCTCTTTCCAGCCCCTGACCAAGTCCAAGAGGTTATACAAATACATTAAAGTTTAAAAAGGGACTATTACAAATAGTTTTTTAAACAATAGAATGTAAGAGTAGCTTCTTTTCCTTTCTTTATGTAATGGGATTGTAAGTGGAATGAAACCTGCATGACATTTGAATTCCCAGTTCCTTTTCCCTTTCCCCCCTCTCCTTGTACAAAACGCTGAGAGATCCATTTAGAGCAGGAGGGAGAAGTTTACTCTAAACTTCCTGCATGCAAATCTTGGATTGCAAAGACTTTACTACCATGGACAATGGCCAGTAGAACCTCAGGATGAGCAAACTTATCTAGAAAAATGATCCTATTATCAGAATTCTAGCAGTTGAGGAAGTTAGTATTAAAAAATAATCAGCAGCATTAACAATGTGAATAAGGCAAGAAGAAGTTATAAAAAATGCTGAAGTGTTTGCTTTTTAAATTGTTCATTAAGAATACGGAATAGAAATGTACCAGTTCATTATTGAGGTTAGTTAAGATGGTACATTAGCAGAGGTTTGCAGCAAATGTTTTATCCAACAAATTCAAAGTAATTGTGAAAAGATTTAATGAAGTGCCAATGCCAATTGGATATTCATTAAATCTTTTGTGCCAATGGATATTAGAGTGCTCTGTGGGTTGTTTTAGTTTGTGACTCAAGTTATTCTTATTTCAAAAGTAGTATACAATTTTCTCTTCAGATAAGTGTAGTGCATGAATAATTGTCTACATATATAATTCAAAATTAATAGCTTCAAATGAAGCCAAATTCGTTAAGTGTACTAATGCCCAGCATGTATATTGAACTAGAATCCTATAATTTATAATGAAATTTTATATAAATTATATATATATACACACATACATGTATATTATTGCAGAGATTCTTTGTTCTATAAAAATTCATTATAAAATTAGAAATTGCTTATATTGGTGACTTTGAGTGGTGATTATATGACTTTTCAGAGACCACAAGCAGTACTTAAATAGCCCAGGCCCCCTTTCAGTGATATTTGGTTCAGTTGTGTAGACCAGAAAGTTCAATTCCTCTACCTGGGGGACAGTAGGCCACCAATCTGGTTGCTAAGAGTCATCAACATGGTTCCCATGAGCTTTTATAGTGATTCTCAGACTGCCCACTTACAAAAAGTTCAGTTTCAGGTTTATTGCTAAAAATAATATGAACACGTATTTTCTTTCCTTAAAATTTTTCCTACATTTAAGTGGCGTCAAATTTTGAAAACTTTTTTAGTTCAAAATAGCATAATATTTCATTTCATTTAGGAAATATGTTATTTCTTGATTCTTTGTTGTACTAGGCAGTGTACAAAATTATATAGCAGATGAGTAAGATAATAAATATGAACATAGGCATCCAAATTTCAAATATATGTGTGAAGTTCTATTTATAATACTGTCTTCTGAGCAAGTGACTTGATGAATGAAGACTTATTTTGTAAGCATGGAACTTGGTTTAATCCACAGCACAATACAAAAATGTTATATATATATATATACATATACAAAATTATATGTATAATTACATATATAAATGCATTATATACATGTCCATACTATTTGTAAGGAGTGCGCAGCACAAAAAAGTACTTTGCTCACTTTTCTTTTTTTGCTTTTTTGGGTCAATCTCCGCAATGCTCAGGGCTGACTCTTGGCTCTACACTCAGGAATTACTCCTTACAGTGCCAAGGGACCATGTGGCAATGCCAGGGATAGACTCCTAACAGCTGTGTGCAAGGTTAATGCCCTACCTACTGTAGTATCGTGTCAGCCCCTCACTTTCTCAGATCAAAGCCTCTAGTTCATAATTTATCAAATTGGGACTATTGAAATTTGGGACCTGACGATTGTTTGTTATGAAGTGCATTCTTGTACATTGTAGAATGTGTAATTAATCCCTGTCCCTTAAGCTTGATAGTAAAGTGAAAATCCCATTAAAGTGTGACAAAAATTTGAATGTTGTTAAATGTACCTATATATAGGATTTGGTGTAGTTTGGGTGAAAAAATTAGTCCCAGGTAATATTCACTTCAGAATTTCACTTGATCACTTGATATCCCATTATACATCGATTTGCTCAGGTGGGCACCAGTAACATTACCATTTGTCACTGTCACATGCCAGTGTGGCCCAATGGCATCTGCTTGCTCTAGGAATACGAAGAGAATCAATCTGTTTTTTCGGAGTCTTGATGAAGAAACCTTACCATCTTGTAGGTGGGTGGCCACGTGATCTTTTGACATCCAGTGGGATCCAGTAGGTAACTGCTCTAGTCCAGCAGTCATCTCTAAGTCACATTATATGTCCAGGTCATCAGATTTATGAAGCCTTGGAAAACAAGACTTGTCCTTGACTCTCAATCATCGGCAGAGGTCGGAAATCCAGATTCCTTCACTCAATTGAGTGAGGCGTGATATTCAAAGTATAGCTTTTCGATTCTTCTTTGGGAGAAACAAATAGTGTTCTTATCCTGCTTTTGTAGTGCACAGGTCTCTGAGGCATATGTTAATGTAGGGAGAATGGTGGAGATGAAGAGATGTGCCTGGAGCTGGAGTTTCTTTGTCTTTTTTAGCTATTTCCCCAATGATGTTGAAGGTGTTCTATGCTGCTCTCTTCCTTGTTAGCAGCTCCGGTGCTAGAGCATTCGACGAGTTCTCAACCTAAGTACACATCACTGCTGCATTCAGAGATGTTTGCTCCATTGAAAGTGAATGGAGCATATGGAACTAGTTTGCTTTTTAATGAACATTGTTTTGTTGAGATTCAGCTGTAGACCTATCTTTCGACATTCTCGGTTGAAGTCAGCCAGCATTTGTGCCTCTTGGCTAATGTTTTGTGTTATTAGAATGATGTCATCAGTGAAGTGGAGGTGTTGTAGTTGCCAACCATCTATCTTCACTCCCATTCCTTTCCATTCTAATTGTTGCATGACGTTATCAAGGGTGGCCCTGAAGAGTTTCGGTGAAATGGCATCACACTGCCGAACACCTCTTTTGACATCAATCATCACTTCCTTGTAGAATGGTAAGATCCTGGTGATGAATCCGTAATACAGTTCACGAAGTATCTTGATATGTTGGTTTTGAATGCCCTGTTTGGCTAGGGCTTTTATGACCACTTCAGTCTCAACAGAATCAAAGGCTTTCTTTAAATCAATGAATGTTAAACAGAGCAGCACCTTGAACCCCCTACAAACCTCAATGAGCTTGGTTATCATGTGGATATGGTCGATTGTGCTGAATCATTTTCAGAAGCCAGCTTGCTCCCATGGTTGTCCTTAATCCAATGTTCTGCATTGTTGTCTTTCATCTAATGTTCTGCCAATCCTGTTCAGGATGACTAAAGTGAACAGCTTGTAGATGACAGACAAGAGGCAGATTGGTAGATAGTTGTCAATGTTGTGGATGTCTCCCTTCTTGAACAGTAAAACTGTCCTGATGGTTTTCCATTGAGAGGGTGCCTTGCTTTCAGACAGGTAGCGTGTGAAGAGCCAAGCCAGTGCATTGATGAGTACTGATGACAAATTCTTCAGGTGTTCGGTGATTTTGTTGGGACATGTGCTATTCTCTTCTTTACTAATGGAATGACATGTCGTATTTCAGAAGGGGGAACATTGGGGATGACATATCCATCCTGCAGAATTTGATATGTGGGCAGGTGGACATGGCTATCAAAGAGATTCAAGTGAAGTCATGGATTATCTTCTCTATTGACTTTCTGGAAGATGTGATAGATCCATCAGGATGTCAGAGGCAGTATTCTTGGCCTTATAGTTGGCAAAGGACAGGAGGGCATTGCAAATGCTTTTCCTGGCTTCTGCTGCATCTGCCAGTGCTGCTGCTCTTTTTTCTTTGAGGTCTTCCTTTTTCACTTCTCTGTACTGCTTTACAAGCATGGATGTTAACTTATGGTTGCCTGAGGCTCACACCTTGCCTCTATGGTGAATGAGCTTGAGAGTTTTTGAGGACAGGTGTCCTTTTGTGTCTTTCTCTCTCTCAGCATTCTTCACACAATCATGGAGGTGCTGAACCAGTCAGTTCTTCATCGATGTCATCAAATATGGCATCTTCCCATGTTGCTGCAATGGTGCCAAAGAGTTCCCAGTTGGTGGTCATTCTTTACAGCCTTTCTCCCCCTTCCGAGAAGTAGAATTTTGCAAGAAGGAGACGGTGGTCCAAATCATTGTTTGGAATTTTGGGACGACAGTGACACGGTGAGGCAAAACCATCGATTGAATATGATGTGGTCAACTTCAATGTGGAACTTTTTACCAGGATATTCCCATGTTCCATGCTTAGATTCAGCCTCTGGAACTGTGAGTTCCCATGAATGGTCTTGGTCGACATGATGAACTCAGAAAATCTCTCCCCCTGTTCATGCCATTCTAGTCCATGGATCCTGATGTGGGAGTTCTTCAGCTGTTCTTCTTGGTCCTATCTTGGCATTAAAATCACCGACTATGATCTTGTAGAAGGTGTGATCTTCTTTATAGTACTCCTCAAGGTCCATGTAGAATTTCTCAATTTCTTCACCTATGTGGATGTTAGTGTGTAGACAACATAAATAGAAATTGCCAGCAGTGAGCCACATCTCTTCAAGTGTAATTGTCTGATCCAGTGTTTTAGGCACTCAAATGAATCAATGCCCATGACCTGGTTTGTGTTGACAAGGACACCAACACCACTGATGCCTCTTTCGTTTTATGTTCCTAGGAACAGTTCTTCTCTGATGTCAAAAACTGTGTGATGTGATTGACACCTGCTCATCTTGGTCAGACCAATTATGTCTTACTTGATCTTTTGTGCTTGAACATCAGGTCCTCGATATATGCTACCAATGCCAGCGTATGTGCATTATAAGTACAGACAGTCATTTTAGTCTTTCTTCATGTTGGCAATCTAGTTTGGCCTTATATTTTATCAGTGTTTCCTTGCTCATCCTTCTTAGCTCTGCCATATAAGGACAATTAGGGCAGGGATGGAATTCATTGTTTTTACTGATTTTGGCATATTGAATATGTAACATACAGCTTGCCAGGCTCACCGTCTTGGTGGGATACTCTCAGAAGCTTGCTGGGCTCTCTGAGAGGGGAGGGTTGAATACTCTTGATATTCATATTCTATGAATATTTATTAAGATAACACAAATATGTGGTAATAGCAATGACATTTTTGCTCATAAAATCCATTATTTTTAGTTCTGTATCTATTATTTCTCTCATTGTATAAATTCATTTTGTGATATTTTATTTATACAGAAAATTTGCATTTGCCATGGCCTTTTATCAAATTCTAGATGAGTTTATCAGGAAAAGTATAAAAAAAAGCAAACATAATCTCTGCCTTTACCTAGATCATTGATTTTTTATACAAATCTTATTCAGTTTTGCAATACCTAACAATGCCATACTATTCATATATATATATGAACATGGCCACTGTTCCATAGCCTAGATATGTGATACACTATGCTGTTTAGGTGTAAGAAAACACACATTATAATATTCTCACAATGACGAATATGTCTAAAGAACTTTTAGAATTTAGTTCCATTAATAAGTGATAAATTACTGTCAGATTTCATATTTGCAGAATTTATTCCACTGATAGCATATATAGATATAAGAAGATATTAATGTTTTTATGGTAAGTAAAGAAAATACCCAAAGAAGAAACTTCTAAAATATTGGAACAATATGAATTTAAAAATACTTAAGCTAAGAATTTCAAGCTTAATTTATCTTCTTTATCCTAAGTCATCATATTTCTCCTATCTGATAATCTTCTAAAGAAACTTGATGAAAGAAGAGATTTGCCTCTATGGAATTAATGAAAAGATTTCCCTGATTGCATCCAGTGATAGTTCTAGAAAAAATGTCTCATTAAGTCAAAGCAGGTTAAGTAACATAACCTTGGTTCATAAAAAATTTTAAATAAGGATTTCAAAGATGTGTATATCTGTTTTCAGAGACTCTATCGCCTTATTTTATTATCCATATAAAGTATATTGGAAAGAAGTAATTTAAAATAGAACAGGAGCAAACATAGTAATTGAGTAGATTTCAACATCATTAGACAAAAACACTCATTTCATCAATTCCTTATGATGTATTATTTAATCGTTTGTATTATTTGGATGGTCGAAATCACTTCATTATCGCAGATCCCATCATAAAATAAGACACCAGGAAGAATGATTATTTAGCATCCAACTACACACCTTTTGCTTATATTTTCATTCTTGTGTTACTCATGATAAAGGCTGGAACCACAAATATAGGTGAGATCATCCGAATATTTATATTTCTCCTGTCCTATGTTACTATATACAATCAGTTTGTGATCCTTCCATTTTTCTGCAAATAGTAAAGTCTTGTGATTTTTTATGACTGAATAGTATTTCATCTTGCATTTATTTTACATATTTTTATCCAGTCACGGAGCAATAAATAAGTTTCCATATCTAATGCTACAACAAACATTGGGTTAAATATAGCCATGATCATGACTTAGTGATTTTATATGTTTTAGATCAATACCTAGAAATAGGGCTGTCGCCGATCATCGACAGCCACCCTGCAGCAGTTTTTTTTTCAGTCTGGCCCAGGTATGCTGAACCAGAGATTCTCAGACATGGGGCAGAGCTGCTGCTTGCTCTCCCTGTGCCTAGCTGCTTGTGAGGCGCCCGGGAGGCATGGCGGGTTCTAGCCCTGGCCTGCCACCCCAGTTGAGCCTCACAACAAGCCAGACCACCCTCCTCCACTCCATGGGGCCTGCCATTTTCCACATCCGGACTTCCCTCTCCTCACAACTCCACCCAGCAGACCAGAGTATCACAGCCTGACCTGTGTGGCCACTAGCGGTTTATCAATAAATGCTTTATTTAGAGGTGACTACAACAGTATGCCACCCGCACGGCAAGCCTGGCAAGCTGCTCGTGTAGTATTTGATATGCCAAATACCAGTAACATTTATATTAGGCCATTCCCGTGACCTAATATAAATGTTTGAGGCTCTTTATGCTCCTGGAGTGGGCGGATGCCTTTGGATTCTACTAGCATGAGACGGGACATATGGAGATATTACTGGTGCCCGCTCTAGCAAATAGATGATTAACGGGAAGATAGTGATAGTGATAGTGACCTAGAAATAGGATTATAGAATCACATTGTAATTAGGTTTTTTTGTTTTTGTTATTGTTTTTTGATATTGTTTTTCTTTTCAACCTCAACTTTTTATTTTTACAATAATTTTATTTCTATAAGTATGTTTCAGCCTCTCTATATCATGCTGAACGTATGTCCTATGTCTTCTTTCAGGAAATGTCTTTTCATCTCTTTTGCCTATTTTACAATTAGGCTACTTGCTTTGAGTGTTGTGTTTCATGACCTCATTACATATCTGTATGTCTGCTGGATATTAAACCCTTATCCAATACATAATGTGAAAATATCTTCTCCCATTCATTATAATGTCTTTTTTTGTTCTGCTAATATTTTCTTCCATTGCACAGAGTATTTTTACTTGATTTATCCCCAGTTGTTTATGCTTTCATTTCCCCTACTGTCTGTCCCCAAAGAATTCTTTTGTGTTAGTGTTAGTCTGTGTGAGAAAGAGAGCTTTATTAGAGGAGACTGACTGGCAGACATCCTGAAATTGGGGTTCACTCTGGAAAGGGTGCTTTCTTTATATAGTCATAAATTATATTTATAGGTCATAGGGATGGGGGGTTTCTTGTTTAAAAAAAACCAACAGCCAGATGCCCAAGTATACTGAGAGTAACCTTTCTAGGAATGTTAGGTCCCCTATTTCTCAATAAACATCTGGCTTCCAACATCAGACTAGATGTCCAAGAAACCTTGTATCTTATCTGCCAGTTGTCCAAGTGGTGGTGTTTTGTGTTCTGCTTTATTATTAGTATAATGGAATGCATCATCATCATCTTTTCTATCATGCATGTATTTTATTTATAGTTGTAAGTTTTATGTCCAATAATCATTTGAAAATTAATAAAATGTAAGTATAGTATGTCCATGAAATGTTTATCTGCATGTAGAATAGTTTTGCTTTGATTTACAGTAATTTACAAAGCAATTGACAAAATTTCTGGCATTTAATTAAAAGTAGGTTTTTTAATTTTTTTAAATTTTTTTCATTCGATTCTTTTTTTTTTTTTTTGATTTTTTAAATTTTTTTTAATTTTTTTTTTACAATTAAAAAGTTCATATTTGGGTTTTGGTCATACAGTGTTCCAGCACCTATCCCTCCACCAGTACCCATCTCCCACCACCAAAGTTCCCGGTTCCCTCCCCCTCCCCCAACCCGCCTTAATGGCAGGTTCTAAAAGTAGATGCTCAAAATATTTGGAAAATATTGATTAGAATTATTAGATATTTATCAGATTATCACTATATGAACTGAATTTTTTTGTTTTAAAAAAATGATGCAACATTTTAATTAATTGAATTTGAAAACAAAGTGAATAATAAAAAAGGTAAAAGATGTTCACGTCATTTATATCTAAAGAGTTTATACTATAAATTGTTGGGGTGGAGAAATAGCACAGTGGCTATGATGCTTGCTTTGCACTTGCCAACATCTGTTCAATTCCTGTTGCACCATATGATCCTCTGAGCACTATCTGGAGTAATTCCTGGGTGCACAGCCAGGAATAATTTCTGAGTATTGCAAAGTGTGAACCAAAAAACAACCAGACAAATAAATAGAAATTATACTATACATTTCTTTTGTCTCACTATATGAGTCCAAAATCACATTTTATTTCTAAAGGTTTTTTGATACCTCATTCTAGTGACATTGTTTTCTTTTTCAACCTTAACTTTAATTTTTACAATAATTTTATTTCTGTAAGTATCTTTCAGCCTTTCTATATCATAAAATACTTTTATTTATCTCATATGAGTAGATATAGCAAAAATATATTTCCTTAGAAGATGATAAAATTTTAAGAATCATGTTCTAATCTGTATATGCTTCTTAAGTATGTATATCATGTGGACTCTAATTAAGCAAAATAGATGCTCAAGTACCATTTGCTCATATATCACTAAGGTATTATTAAATTCTCTTCTATTTTCTCCTTGTTCCTTCTTATATCCTACATTAAAATATTTGCACATGTAGAAATTCTGATTATCCAACTTAAAGAAATAGACTGTCCTTGAGTTCCCTCAGAGAATCTCATGCCACTCTAGAGTGTCAGTGTAGTATGAGAAAGGCAGAATTAGAAACAAAATATTAAAATATTTGTTTTAATTGGGAATATCCAGATGACTTTTTGTTTGAATACAGCATGAGTGAAGTATCCATATGGAAGCTGGTCATGCAGGCATAGTGCTTTAGGGAGAATGAAGGAACAGCCGGACTCTGGCAAAGATTTGGAAGATACAAATTTAAAGCATAGAAGTATGTTAGGGAATTGAAACTTGATGCTCATGAGGCCGAGGTTAGGCAAACATTCACTGGCAGCATTACAATATGAGTTAAACACAAAACCATATTCTACAAATCTTGGTAATCAAAACCAGATCTGAACCTCTGCCATTTACTTGACCTCCATACCACCACACCTATAATTGAGTCAATGTAAACTAGACATATGAAAACTACTAATTTTTCCAAGGAATTTGATCTAAATGATGTTCACATTGTAGACAGAATTGTGTGGTTTCTAACTACATTGGTGATATATTCCTTTATGTTTCGTTTCTGCAACTTCAAATGGAAAAAAAATGCATTGCACTATTTTTTAGGGAATTGTATAAAGAAATGACCTGTCAAAGCCATTTCTGATTCTCAAAGAAAGAAGTTTCTGAGCATTTGCATAAATTTGAATATTTACTGATAGATTTATGTTTTTCCCATCTTCCTCCCAAAGGACAAGTCTAAAATGTAAAATGAGTGGCAAGGGTCTGTGAATCCTTTAGCAAAGATGAAGCTTTACATTTTGAATTTCATAGAGCTCCATTTCCTGAAGACCCCTACACTGATGTCAGAAAATCTTATGTTAAACCCTGAGTTATCCTAGAGTCTTGGGCCAACCTCAAGCTTTTTAAATATGTATTTTGAATCTTCTTTAATTTTTTATAGTAATAAAAATATGTTAACAAATAAAAGAACTATCTAATGGCAGCAACTCAATGAATACAAATGGAAGGGAGTTATCTCCTTCAATGAAGGATGTCTGGTTTTTCCAGGATATGAAACATATAGGCCCTGAGTGTTGTCATGATACAGGAAGGCACTTGTTTTCAAATTTAGTTCAGAGGTTTTTGGAAATTACATTGCTTCTGCAAATTCCAAACCTACTGGTAGAGAGCATGTCTTAGATTCTTCAGACTGAGATAACAAAACAGAAGAAACTAGGTGGCTTCAACAATAGGTATTTAGTTTTCCACTGTTCTACTATTAAGAGAGTAGAACATCTACTATGTTTCACTGCTTTACTATTCTACATGCTTGGACATCCAAAGTGATGGCTCTAGAAATTTCATTATCTGAGAAGAGCTTTCTGACTTCTAAATAACTTTTCTGACATTGCAAAAAGAGAAAGGCAGAAGGTGCTTGAGCATCTCTTTCTATAAAGACACAGTGCTTCATTACAAGGGTCTCACCCTCTCTACCTCTTCCAAACCTCATCATCAGATAAAGGCTGCATCTTAATGCCATCGCATTGGTTTTTAAGGAATGAGCACATTACACAGCCCACAGGATAAAGGCATCTCAGATTTTCATGTTAGTGAATGTAGCTTATATAATAATTTATTTCCAAATTTTCCAATACCAAGTTGAAGAAGAGTTATAATGAAAGAAAATCCTAGATTAAATCAAAGAGTATCCCAGATATAGGTCAAGCGTAATTATTTTAGTTAAAAAGTCATGTGCTATTCAATTTAACAAAAATGACTTTCAGTAAAACACAAAAGAAAATCAATTCTAGAGTTACTATAATTCATTTGACCTAATTTATAAATAAAAACCCAATACAAAACGACAGAACCTTAAAAAGAAAGTGCTTTGTACCTATCATTCAATAATGTCCTGTAAGAGAGAAAAAGTAAAGCAGCTCTACATTTGTGGTTCCCACTGGCCTACAGAACAAAGGCCTTTAGAACTTTCATTTACTATGTTTTTTTTTACCAAAACAGGATCAAAATTTTATTGTTATATTCCATGATTATAATTTTAGCTCCCTGGGGGCTCCATGGGAAATAGGGAATCTGAAACCTGTATAACCAGACTAAACAAACAAAAGAAGTTTTAGTCCAGACACTGCAGGAGAGATGTAGAAGATGTAGAAGCCAGCCCCTGCCATAGACTTACTCCATAAAGGAAAACAACAGGAAAAGGGCACTCCCAGGAAGTTGACGAGGATGTGGAAGTATGTCTGCACACCATTGAAAATGGTGAAAAGAGCCTGTGGGTCTCGACAGCTCTCTTTCTCAATTAGAAGAAACAATAAAAAGATGGAGAAATCAGTAGACTGTCTGATAGAGGTCCAAATTTGTCTTAATAGAAATTATGCCTAGCAGGATAAGACATTTAAAAACACACATGTATTTTTTTTAAAAAGAAACTCTAAACAACTACAAGTAAAGTAACTTGCCTCTGAACTTTAGATCATAGATAATCATTCAAGTAAAAATATTTAAAGAAAGGTTTAATGTCAGACAAGACACATGTTAGGCTGTTCATTTACCCCCCGCAATATTCCTTGCTGTTATTTATTGGCTATAAAATATTGCAACAGCATGATAAATACTGTGAGAAAAATGCCTACTATGGTATTTAATACATAGCAGTTACTTGGCTATTCTTATTTTCTTCTGTTTTTGCTACAATATTGATTTTCATAGAGGAAAGAATAGTGAGGAAAAGAGGTAAAAGTTGTTTACGATTTTTCAGGCCAGTCCTTATTTGGAGTCAGGATCTGACTCTCTGTTCATCTATATCACCTGCAGTGGTTTCTTCGGTAACAGAGTTGGTGCTGACTCTCCATAGACACATGGTCTGAGAACACATTAGTTTCACTACAATAATGAAAGTCACCTAAATTAACTTAGAGGTAATCTCTCCTTTGTTTAAAAAATTAGAACTTTTGAAATAAGAATATGCAACCAGTAGACCTCAGAGTAAAGTGTATTCTACAAATCAAGTCATTAATTTATTACTAAAATTTAATGACTTTACACATGTACACATGAAACAAATTTACAATATCCAAATGCTCATGTTTCAAAGAAAATAAATATTGCACCTCTTTGATATTAAAAAATGTCTTTTTTAACTAGGTATTTGAAGTTCTTGGGGAATTTAATCACATTTTTAAAAGGTTTTTTAGTAGGTTGTCTAAATAATTTTTTAAATTTGTGTTATTATTTACTTAAAATGCATAGGAATCAGGTAACTTTCCATTCTAACTGGAGAACGCAACTACATAATCTCATTATTATATTTGGGATTACTATTTAAATTCCTCTGAAAAAATATATTATCAATACTTTTATTTAATTGTATTATCTCTGATAAGAATATCTTCCATTCATTTTGTTTCTTTACTAAATATAAAAAATAGAATTTAAAAATATTATGATCATTCCCTATCTAACCCAGAGAAGACTGCCAATTATAGTTGCAGATTTAGTCTTTGGGCTGCCAGATGACCACATGTATTCTAAAATATGGTTATCAGTATAATAGATTCATTTATTTCATTTATTTCTCATAAATTAATTTTTCAAGAAGTTATATATCAGAATATATATGTATATACACACAAACACACACTCATGTATATAAGTTTGCTTGAACGCCCTGTTTAGCTAGGTTTTCGAGGTCATCAAAATTCTCCGTGAGCTGAATTATGAATTCACTAGCAGGATCTCACCATTTTACAAGGAAGTGATCATCAACCTAAAGAGAGGAGTTGTACAGGGAGATCCATTTCACCGAAACTCTTCGGTGTCACCCTCAAGAATGTCATGCAACAGCTGGAATGGGAAGGATTGGGAGTGAAGATAGACGGTTGGCAACAGCAATATTAGACCACCTCCACTTCGCTAGTGACATCATTCTAATAATAACAGATATCTTCCAAGTGGCACAAATGCTGGCCGACTTCAGCCGTGAGTGTGGAAAGGTCATATTGCTGCTGAATTTCAAGAAGACAATGATCATGAGAAATGGACTAGTTCCTGATGCTCCATTTGCTCTCAACAGAATGAACATCTCTGAATGCAGCAGTTTTGTGGACCTAGGTCAAGTCAAGAACTCAACAGGACAAACTACCTACCACCTGATTTATGCAGGAGAAAGAGAGCAGCATGGAATGCCTTCAAGAGCATTGGGGAAGTGGTAAAGAAGACAAAGAATTCTTGCTCCAGGCACAACTTTTCAACTCCACCATTCTTCCTGCACAAACATACGCCTCAGAGATCTGGACCCTATGAAAACAGGATGAGAAGGCTATTTGGGTAGCCAAAAGAGGAATCGAAAAGAGTCATGCTTGGATTATCACATTTCACTCAAGTGAGAGAAGGAAACCAGAGTTCCGACCTCCTTTGATGATCAAGAATCATGGACATTGTTTTGTTTGCCAAAATGAGGAAAATCAGATGGGCTGGACATATAATGCAATTTAGAGAGGACTGCAGGACTAGAGCTGTTACCAACTGGATTCCAAGGGATGTCTAAAGAATGTGTGGCCACCACCTATGAGACAATCAGACATCTTTGTCAAAAACCTGAATGAACAGTTTGAGGCTCTTTGTGTTCCTGGAGTGAGCAGATGTCATTGGGCTACACTTGCACATGACAGGGATGAATGGAGACGTTACTAGTGCCTGCTCGAGGAAATTGATGAATAATGGAAAAATAAGTGATATATATAAATGCATATGTATAATATATATTGCATATATACTTTCAGACAAAAGTGCAGGTGTATGTGAACATGTGTGCTTTAACAAGTTACCAAGATAAAAGTTGTATGGAGAGGCTGGAGCGATAATCCAGCAGGTAGGGCGTTTGCCTTGCAATGGCCGGCCTGTGCTGGCTCAGGTTTGATCCCCGGCATCCCATACGGTCCCGCGAGCACTGCCAGGAGTAATTCCTGAGTGCAGAGCCAGGAGAAACCCCTGAGCATTGCCAGGTCTGACCCAAAAAATAAAAAAAAAGGTTGTATGGAATCTCATATGACAGCTGTAAAGATGAAACTGTCCTTAAATTAGAGTCCTACCTTAATCCTCATTATTTTAGAACCATTGAAATAAGAATATGTCATTATTAGACCTAATATAAACATATATTTTGTATTAATATATAATTGAATTCAATTTGTTTAATATTAAATTTTGATATGTTGAGCTGATGTGAAAACTCCTGGGGTCTATTTTTATAGAATCTTTGTTGATAGCATTAACTTTCTAAGGCCATCTAATTAACTGATGAACTGGGGAGCTTCTGAATAAGTATATATGCCCCTTACATGTACCATTTAAAAAGAACACGGCTGTTCTATGAGATATTATAGGATGTGATTTACTTCAAGCTGTGAGGCAAATCTGGCAATCCAGTTAAAATCAACATGAAAGTTTGCAAAGCAATTTGTGGTCTGCAGTGCAAAGTGCTAGGCTGATCTCTAAATAAGTAAAAACGGTGCTCCCGAGGGTGAGAAGCACAGGAAAATTCACAGATAATATTCTGTTTTTCTTTGCATTTCCTAGTGTATGCTCATTTTAATAAACTAACCCAGTTTTGGTGTAAATGTCAAAGGAATTGCAGACCTTGTATTTCTATAAGAAAAATCTATTTCATTTAACTCTCTCATCTCTCTTTTACCCTTGTGTTTCTAGTACCTGTGCAGCTGTAACCATTTTTGTTTTGCCTTTCCAAAATAAATATGTTTCTAGACAATTTTCACAAGCTAGAAGAATTGCTCTCCCTTAATTAGATTCCTGGATCTACAAAACACTCTCTATTCAGTATGGACAGCTTTAGAGGCAGTAATGAGGCCAAATATCCTCTTTATTAACTACTTGAAAATTGCACCTGACTTTCTCAATATCTAATTTCTTCAAAATTAACTATTTGCACTATGGATGAGCTACTATATTTGGGAGGTTTATTTTGTCTCAACATAATTTAAAATAATATTAGTCAAAAAGCTAATCAAAGAGTGAAATATCTGTGTATTAAGTCTGAAAACTAGCAGACTAGATTTTCTTTGTATTGTGTAGGGCTCACTCTAATTGTAAAAATTTGTGTTTGATAAATTTCTTAAGTTTCAAATTTAATTTGTAAAAAATTAGGCTCTTAGAAATATGACACCTCAATTCTATATTTTAAGCCAATTATTTTTATGAAGAGCTGCTAATGGCTCACCCTGTGCCCAGCTGACCATGAGGCACCCAGAAGGGAAGGGAGTTTCTAACCTTGGCCCACCATCCAAGCAGAGCCTTGCAAGAAGTCAGAGGAACCCCCACACCATGAGGGCCGCCATTTTCAACCTCCAGACTCAACAGCTTGTCAGCGCCTCCACCCTGCAGAAAATCCCATCTTTTCCCCATCTCAGTTCATCAATACATGCACAAGATGAGAGGCTACTACAAGAGTATCCCACCCACATAGCAGAACCTGGCAAGCTACCCGTGTCGCATTTGGTATGCCAAAAATCAGTAACAATTATAGACCACATTCTCATGACCTGAAGGAATGGTTTGAGGCTTTTCATGTTCTGGGAGTTAGCAGTTGCCCTTGGGCTACACTTGCATGTGAAGAACATATGGAGCTATTACTAGTGCCCGCTTGAGCAAATCGATGAACAATGGGAAGCCAAGTAATACAAGTGATTTTAATGAAGACAAATAAGATCTTACCTAAAGAGAAGAGGTAATATCACAACTCAGATACTCTTTTAAACTTACATTTTTAAAACTGCATTCCGTATTTAAAGGCATCTCATTCTCTTGGGACTAGAGATATAGCATAGTGCATAGGGCACTTGCCTTACGTGTAACCAATCTGGGTTTGAACCTCTGCATCCCACCAGGAATGAATCCTGTGTACTAAACCAGAAAACCCTGAGCACTCCAGTGCAGCTCAAAAGCAAACCAATATTTCTGTTTCATAAGGAATTTAGTCACAGCATGTAGTATACTGTGTCCTTATTACTTTTCCCAAAATATTTTGTAAAATAAATAATTTTTTGATCATAGTAATCTGTTGAATGAATTGTGTTGAGCTATTTCTCCTTCTCCCAAGCTTTGATGGTCTTTGGCAAATAGCCCATTTTTGTGAGCATGTTATTTGGAATGTAAAAATACAGTCATTACCTTTTTATATTTTTGCTGACATGTTATTATAGCATTTGACATGATACTCAGGCACTGTGTATATTTCAATTTATTTCAATTTATCTATTCAGTAATATTGTGGATAGCCATCACCAAAAAAAGCATAATCCGATGTATATGGAAAATATACATTAAAATATCCGGAATAAAGTGCCCTCAAAGTGTCTTAATCACTGATATGTGCCACGACAACTCAAAGACAACACTCCAATTCACAGAGCAAGCTACTGAAATGTCTTTATTTTCCAGTTAAAGTAGCCTATGCTAGCAATTCTGAACACTGTTTACATGCAAGTCTTTAGTTTTCATTTTTTTGTTTTTACTGACATTGTTGGAAGTTAAGAAAGAGTCAACCATGTCAATTCTATCATTAAGCTTTTCAATGCAAAGAAGGTTACTGATGATCTTAGACAATGCTTTAATACATTTGGTACATAAGATGATGTAAAACCTGGTGGATAATAGTCATAATACAGGGAACCGATTTCCCAGGTTTTAATTTTTGCTTCCTAAACTTGATTGATATTTAATTGTGGATCCATTAGTTGACTTTTCTGAGCCTTTGTTCCCCTACCTGTAAAAGGAACTAGTATTGTTGCCTAAATCAAAGTACTATAACAGGGTTAAGTAAATTGCTCTATGCAAAATGTTCTATGCTTGGCACAGAGAATGCACACAGGAGACATGTTAGTACTATTGTTGCTCTTTGCTTGATGATAATATTGTTACCTATGCTTAAGAGAAGTTCATTTTAGCAATACATGCCATTTCACTCATGCATTTCACTTGACTAAATGCTCAATTTCACCTCATACATTCACAAAATTTGTTGAAATTCTGTTTTAGCACTAATTCTATGTTTATATTCACTGATTATCAATAGCCTTTATTTCTTTAACTTTTATTATTTGAATTATGTTTTGAAGGATTGAGTGACAGTATAAAGAATGTTTATTTAAGGCAAACCCTTTAATATAACATATGACTGAATGTCTTAACTACATCCTCAAACCCTACATACCATACAATCTTAGCTCAAAGACTAGAATATACATACTACTGTTCAGAAGCTTAATGAAAGTCATATAGAGCTGAGGCAATACTGTTACTTGACTTTCATGAGAAATTAGGAAAATAGTTACCAGGAGAGGAGTTATATCTGTTGTCTTAGTTTCTTCCCACATCGACTAAAAACAAACAAAAAACAGAGACTGTTATAATTTAGTAACAACAGAAATTTAGTTCACAGGCCAAAGAATCTGAGACAAGGATACTTGAGTGACAGCTGTAATGTTTTCAAGTGCCCTGCCATGGTGGAAGGTACTGGGGTTCTTTGTAGTGGGTCCAACGGCATCATTTGCATTCGTAACTGGAGGCTCTCTCCTCATACCAGCTTGTATAGAGCATTATCTTAGGGAATTCAAATTTTAACTTAGTCTTTGATGTTTGTGACCGAATACACAAACACTCGGTCACAGTAGCAGCTATTGAATGCATCACAGCTGGGGAAAGGCAAAGTTTACCTACATGGTGAGTCTGATGATGTAGAAAAGAGGCTGTCAATATTATCATCCTTGGGACCTTTTTTTCTTTATACAATTACACTTCCTTAGATAAATGTAATTTCTCACTCCCAAGGAGATCGTCACTTTTCAAAAACTCTTAATATCTAGCATTGCCAAGAATATGGATTTTAGGAGAAAACAATTCTCAGAGCTGTCAAAACTCATTACAAATATTGCATTTTTATTTGGCTCCATTATGCCAATACCATTTTATGAAATTGTGAATGATTATTGGTACTATTAAATTTATACTACTGGATCCAAATTTCTTCAAAGACAGCCTGATTATTTTTTCATAACATTTTGTTCTTATTGTTTGTTTTCAACGCACTGCAATAATCTGTTTTACAATTATGTTTTTTCTCAAAATTAAATTAAATATAAGCATTAACTTTTACTTTGCTCTGCTTAAACTATAGTTTAATTTATTTTAAATTATCTATACTTTTTCTATATGCCTTTAGTACATAAAATTGTATTATCTTGTAGGGGCGATCTTAAATATCTAATTGGAGGACACCACCTTCCCTGCCCCCAAATTTTAAGCAGTGTTCAGGACACCCAGGAGTTTCTGCCAGTGATTCTTGACAATTAGCTTGATGGCTTCATGTGAAGGCTGAGGATGAGATGCTTCTCAGACCTGGCAGCTTGGTGATTATCAGGGCCACCTTGTCCGTGGTCAGGGCCTCTAGCACCACATCCAGCAGTGCTCAGAGCCTTCCAGGTCTTCACATGGCAATACTTAGGGAATATGCAGTGTGGTTATGGCATGACATATTTCCATAACCACAATAGGGAGGTTATTTCCATAACCTCCCTATTTCTCTGATTCTGTACATGAATATTTTTATAAAATTATAATTTGCATTTTATTAGGATAATTAAGTCATTTTCTTTATTAAAACAGGTTATTATTTTATTTATTAATGCTGCTTGAGAGCAATATAAATATATACATATATGTATGCAAATGCAACATAAATATTGCTATTTATACACAAATACATATATATAAAACATATAATGTCATCACCCTAGAGGATCTTTCAATAAAATTATAATTACATATAAATTTTGCTCTATGCAGTTTAATAAGATCACCAATATAAATATTCCTAATTGTATAAAATGTGTACAACTGGTGAATATGTTGCATTTTCTTTAAACTTACATTAGAAACTAATCAACAATTATTTTAGAGTTTTTTCAAATTTACTTAAAACAACACAGTTGCTTGTTTCATTTTAATATAAAAACTAGAAAGATTTTTTTTTTATTTTCAAAGATCAAATCAGATGCTGGAGAGAAAGTAAAGCACATAAGACACTTGCCTTGCAAGTGGCCAACCTGGGTTTGTTCCCCAACATTCCATATGGTCTCTGAGCTCTGCAAGGAGTTATTCCTAAATTCAGAGCCAGGAGTGCCTCTGAGTCTGAGCATTGCCAAGAGGAGCAAAATCAAAAAACCAACCAACAAATAAATAAATAGAAGCAAGATCATTAATTCGTATCAGATGTTAACTTTTAATACTATTTTAGTAGCATTAAATTTTGTAGGTGAATGGATAATAAATTATAAAGTCTAAACCTAAATGGATAGTTCTTCCAATCAACATCTGTGTTTTTTAAAGAAATTATATGTAATTTTATTAGCTCATTTATTTGAACTTTTACCATTACTCTGGAGAGATAAATAGCTTTATATGAAATTCATTTTGTCCTTTGTAATTTCAGGAATGTAGTAGTTAATGGGATTTAAAAAGAATGTAGAGCCTGGGATAAACAGAAATATTTTTTAAGGTTAACCTTATTAATAAAAGCTTAATATAGGATACTGTTTACCAAAATTACTTTCTTGTGATTATTATAGATGACTGCGTATTGAACCATAAACTTGGCATATATGATTTCTGAATCTATATTAATTACACATGTACATACATAAAATCATCTATGCATTTAAATCTTTTCAGCTATAAAAATACTTAGGCTCTACTTTTTTTAGACTGAGAAAATTACTTATGTAAATAATTCATTTTTAATATTTCTTAAGCTAAGTTTTCTTTACAGGGTGGAACATTTTTCACAAATATTTACATCTCAATAAAAACAGTCAATTAAAATTGTATCTATTATGTTTATGAAACTTAAAGAAGCAAAATGATCTTATCCTATATTTCACTGTCATTCTTATACTGGTATAATAATATTAAAATGAATGTGTCTTCTGAAATTAAATGATCAACATTGTGTTTTCATTAATCCTTTTTTAATATTTTGCTTTTGTTTTCAAATTTTACTTTCTTGCACTTGAAAACTTGATTTTCATGTTTTGTAATTAAAGTGATATATCAAAGCAACTAGATGTCTGTCACCCAAAATTAGCTTATACTTACAGAATAAACTTAGTAAGTTGCATGAAATCTTTTGGAGTCTATTTAATTTAGATGACAAATGTGTAACGTTATTTTTTTGAAACTCCATTTTGCTTTTGTAATTTGCTTTTTATTTGTATATTTGAAGAAGCTGACAGCAATTTTCAATTGCAGAACATATTTCTCATAGTTTTAATTTTACATCCTGAATAATAGCTCTACTGAATTTACTTAAATAAATTCTACAAAAAGTTGCTATTTAAAAGAACATCAAGCAAATTTTGATTAGTGTCTAAGAAGCAAAGATTTACATGTGCAGGGAAACAAATAATAAATATCTCTCAGAGTGAGAGAGAGTGAGAGAGAGAAGAGGAAGATGAAAAGTGCCTGCTATAGAGGCAGGCTGGGGAGGGTAGAGAGAATCAGGGGACATTGGTGGTGGGAAGTGTGCACTGGTAGAGGGATGGGTACTGCAACCTTGTATGAAACTCAATTATGAAATGCTTTGTAAATGCATATATCAAGGAATTATAAAAATAAAAATAGAAATAAGTATCTCTGAAATAAATATTTTTACCACCAAGATTTTTACAAAGAAAGAATGGCATGTAAACTGACATTATAGAGCACTAATATATCTCTACTTTATTACACTAATTTATACCTGTAAAAACAGAAAATACCCTGACTTCTATAGTCAATGTTTCAAAAAAATAAAATAGAAAGGAAATAATTGGGAAAATAGATGATATGGGAAGTCTCTCTCTCTCCTCCTCTCTCTCTCTCTCTCTCTCTCTCTCTCTCTCTCTCTCTTTTAGCTAGAGGGAGTTTGGGTCACACCTGCACCACTGCAGTGATATGGGTTTACTTTTTGGCTCTGTGGGCAGAGAACACTTCTAGTAGTAATAAGAACATATACAGTGCAGTAATCGAACCAGTATCTACTAGAGTTAAGAAAAGCATCGTACCCGGTTCTGTTACTCTAACCCTTCCTCTCTTTTGTAAAACAGTCTTTATCTGACTCTCCCTATCACATATACATTGGAATATTTCTATGTTCCAGAAGTCATGTGATAAGAGAATTTAAAACTTCAACAACTAAAAGCGACATTTGATTTCTAATCTGGAGTTTAGTCAACAATCTTGTCTTCTAAATTACAGAATTCAAAAATTTTAATATCTCCACATGACTTCACATATTATTAAGAAAACAGAGGGCAGGTCTGTGTACCCCTGTACAGTGGGTAGGGAAGTTGCCTTGTGCAAGGATGACAAAGTACATTCCCTGGCACCACATGTTTTCCCAGGGCCCCTTTTAGAAGTGATCCCTGAGTGTGAAGCTGACAGTAACCCCTGAGCACTGCTGGGTTAGCCTCTTCTCCCAAAAATTGACAGAGGAGCATTAGTTCCAATAAAGTAGTCCTGCTTCTTTCACTTGGTCTCAACCTTGTATTATTTATTTGATTCTTTTGCATTATTGAAACAAGCATGTTCTGAGCTTTAGAAGATGCGTTATGTTAGAATAAAATGTTCAATATTTTCTACAGTGAACCACATCAAAAAGTATTTTATTTTAAAGGGTAATTTTTATCTTCACTGAGTCCTATTGAAAGGTAATTTCACCCAAAGAATGAAGTTTTAAGACATAACACCTAATCATTTTTTTCAGAAAAAACATTTGCATGAAAATAAATATTGATTTCTCAGAAAGCTAGAATATTTCCAAGTAAATTAAAATATACATGAGATTTAGTTCCTATTTTATAATAATAGATTATACACTAGACATCTTGATAAATACACTATTTTTTGCACTCCTTAATTTTAAACCATGTATTAGAGAATCAGAAATCCTCGCATGTAACCTCACTTTTCTCTTCTCAGAAGCAGATACCAACCAGAATGAGACAAAAGCAATTAAGTTGAGGTAAAACTTTGGTGATGAACTGTGTCAGCAGGTGGCAGACAGGAGACAGGCATGTCTACACTCAGGGCTCTGCCCCATGGGCCCTGAATGGTTGATGGTCTGACATTGAAAAAGATTGGGCCTCCTAGGATGAACCCAGAGTCATGGGAGAGCCTGGAAAGTTACCCGTGGTGTGCTCAATATGCCAAAAACAGTAACAATAATGGACCCCATTCCCAACGAATGGAGATGTTACTGGCACCTGCTCAAGCAAATTGATGGACAACGGAAAGACAAGTGACAAGTGACAAAACTGCGAAAAATAAAGAGGGCAAAGCCAGAGCAAGCTGAGAACTAAGCTCTACATAGATATAGTACCTCTAATGGGAGAGGAGGGAAATTTAATTAAGAATAATTTCAAGATGCAAAATTTTTTCTAAAATAATCGTAACCAGACCAACAGCATTTTCCTCTCAAAATGAATAACTTTTTAAATTTTTTATTTTTACAATTACAAATATATACAATTAAAAAGTTCATATTTGGGTTTTGGTCAAACAGTGTTCCAGCACCCATCCCTCCACCCCTGCCCATCTCCCACCACCAACGTCCCGGTTCCCTCCACACCTCCCCCAGCCCTCCTCCATGGCAGGTTCTTTATTTCCTTCCCTTTCTCTCTCTTTCTCTTTTCCTTCCCCTCCAGACTATGGATTACAGAACATACATTAAAGGGTTGTCATGTGTATCCTTTTTTGCCTCCATTTAATGCTCAGTTCTAGGTTGGCATTAGTACCCTCGACAATTGTTAGCACACTGTTCCATTTTCTGTCTTACCTAGCCTCTGACTCCCACACGTTTGTGATAATTTCCACATTTGACAAGACCTCCTGATATATGCTTCACTTGACCTTAGATATTGGTATAATAATATGTACATATATATTTATGTCATGCAAATAAATGCAGTCATTCTGTATCTGTCTCTCTCTTCTTCTGGCTAATTTCACTGAACATAATCTTCTCCACGTCCATAGATGATAACTGTTGACTGTGATTATAAATGATCAGCAGAAGTTCCCTCGTTATTTTAGGTGCCAAAAGAGCACCCTGGGGAAAGTAGACTTCTGTGGAAATACACTGATGGTCTCCGAGGGAGGTAAAGGAAATGTGGATCCATCCACTGAGCTCCCTCTGACACTTCTCTTAGATATTCAAAAGGCCTAATGCCATGACTAGTTTCTGATGCAGACATAACCAGTGATATGTATTATAAACTATAACCCAAGGAATGGACCGCTATAGCTCATATAATCAATCTAAAATATTGGAAAATATCCTATACAGTTATAAAAGTCTCTTTTCTCAGATTATCATAAAAATGTATGGAAAACACAAACACAAATGCTAATTCAAAGGAATCAAAAACCATCCCTACATGCCCCAATATATTTTTTTTAAACACAGGAAATCAAGAACAGCTGTAGGGGGGAGGATAGTACAGCAACTGTAATACTACTTAGTCCCAAGAGTTGTCAGACCAGATGTAGATCACCTAAATGAAAACTGCTTTCAACAACACAAGAACAGGAGGCATGACTTACCTCTGTGCAAGACACAAGCTAGAAATATTTCTGTAACAATGAGATTTTTTATTTTCTTTTACCTGATGAGATGCAAGATGTTCACCATACTGGGGCTTACTTGTTTGTACCGGATTATATTTTTCTGGGTTCTTCTAATACTTTTCTTGTATTTCAACAGTTTGCTCTCCTTTTCCAAGGTGGGGTAGGTAGTGGGTATCCCAGGAGGTGCTCAGGATTCTTGGATACCCCTCCCAGCTGTCATTGACCAACTAAGCCAGCGGCTCCATGGAAGAGTCTGAAGCTGTAGTGTAGATTAAACAAGTAGTTTTAATCAACCTTTGGACATTTCCAGGCATTCTTTCCTAATTAGTCTGCCTACTTCTGCATCCCTCTCTTTTTACCACATAAAATTATGATTGAATTGTCTCTCACTTTCTCTCTGAGGACATTTTCATTTTTTTACTCTATTTTCTCGTTTCTATGGATCTCAAAGCTATCAGTCTATCTTCATGTTCAGCTGACTTAATTCTTCTGCCTGTTTCAATTTGTTGTTCAGTCCCTGTATTGAAATATGAATGTAAATTGTTGGACTTTTTAATTCCAGAATCTCCATCTGTTTTTAATACACACACACACACACACACACACACACATATATATATATATATATATATATATATATATATATATATATAATTCTATCTGTATCTTCATTTGTACTCAATGTACTCCTTATCAGATGGGCACTGGAAGATTTTTGTTTGTTGTTTGTCTTGTGTCTACACTAGGTGGTGTTGAGGGGATTGGGCATATGGAGATTGATCTATTCATGAAAGGGATCATTGTTGCTTTTGTTCCTTGACCTTGATTTCTCTATTTTGTTCGACATTTGTTTGTATTGCATTGGGTCCTTAGGCTATATTAAATTGTTTCATCATTGCCTTCAAGCATGATTTGTTCCACAGTCAGATTCAAGTAAATCTGGGTATCTGAGCTAAGGCATTTTTGAGATCAACATTTGAGGTTTGGTTCTAATTCCAAAATGACTACTTATAGCATCTGTATTCCATAGTTATTTCATAGAAAACCGGCTGCCCTAAATTTTACATTGTTGCTATCATGTCTTCTTTTATTAAATAACATGATTAAAGTCTATATCATTCTCTCTAACATCCTTAGACTTCATATACACAAATTCCAAATGAAGTAATTTTCTTGAAAAAAAAAGCTCTAAAACTCTTACTTATCAGAGGTTTCAGGTTCCCATAGATTGATTCTCTGGATCACTGATCTCCATCTGGGACAAGTCCGATGATCTACTACACTTCTTCACTTAGATTAACACTCTTGTCTTTTTTTTGAGTTTACTATTTATATTTTCATTTTATTGGAAACTTAGGTACTATGCTTACAAACAGTGGTAACTTTCATGGCCTTGATGTATAGTTATTGTACTTTTACAATCACTGAAGCCAACAACCTCCTGCCACAGTCCCATTATCACCTACTTTCCTCCCCCAAGACCAAATGACCCCATTGCTTGGTAACCCCAGTAATGAAGCCAGAAGTCAAGATTTAGTCCTCATTCAATGTTGTCTATTCCCTTGTATTGTTTTGCTATATACCATAGATAAATAATATGATTTGGTATTTGTTCCGAGGGCCTTCAGACATGTCATTTACATGATGTTGTCCATTTCCAGCCAAGCTGTAGCAAACTACAATGTTTTTATCTCTTCATAAAACTACTTAGTTTAGCATTAGGTACATTGATTACAATTTCTCTATCTATTCAGCTGCCATTGAATATTTGGGTTTTGTTCGTATTCTAGTTGTTGTACTTAGCAAGGTAATCAAAATACAAGTGCATGTATCTTAAATTTGCATTTTGTGTTCTAAGGATAGATTGAGAGAAGTAGAATTGCTGGCTCATATGGGACCTCTATATGTTTTCAAGAAGTCGCCACACTATTCTCCTTTGAGACTTATCTAAACAAATGCCCACCAACAATAAAGGAGCATTAAAGTTTCATTATGTAATTACCATCATTGGTTGTTCTAGACAATTTTATTACTAATATTTTATTATATGTTCTAGACTTTTTGATGTGTTTCATTCTCACTAGTGTGAGATAACTCATTATTTTGGTTTTTATTATCCTGAAAATAAGTGTACCCGAATATTCTTTCATCTGCCAATAGATAGACTGATTATGTGCCTTTGGGGAAATGTCAATCCATCTCCTCTTCCCATTTTCTATGGGATTATTTGTTTTCATAGCTATAGTTGTGCTGTTTTGTGCATACTTTATAAAAGTTGAGCATCATTCCCTTAGGATGCGTTTCAAGTTTTGACATTTTTCCAAGCAGAAGCGTTTTAGTTTGATGTAGTTCCACTTATTTTTCTTATTTTTTGTAATAGTATATCCTCAACAGAATTGAGATATTAAAGACACCTCTCAGGTTTATATTCTGAACCATTATGTTCTTCATATGTTTGCTTCTCACATTAATAAACTTTTGTTGCTATTTAAGGATCTAATTGGAGAAATGTGTTCAAAGAGGAAATGATCATTGAATTCTTAACTTTACTCTTTGAAATTTAGCCCTTGCAACAAATAGCTTTAAAAGGAGGCCAGAGGGCATTAGACATATTTTTTACCATGTTCCTCCTAGAAGATTCCAAACTTACAGCCAAGGAGAGAGGGACTGCTTGTTTTTGGTACATTCTCCCAAAGAGAATCTGCTTATAGAACAGAGCTCAAATATAATAATTTTCACCTATTTTTATTGATATTTAGGAGGTTGTTAATGAATGTTAGGAGGTTGTTGCTGAATAAAATACTTTTTATCAGTTGATTTCCCTCATCAATTTTTTTTAGGGGGAATTGATGACAGTTGTCATCAGGTGATATTTGGGTGTCCTAGGGTCTTCTCCCATTGATTCTCAGCCAATGAAGAAAAGTAGTCCATTTTTCAGTACCTGAGGATATGGTGTTTCTTGAATTTCGCAGTACCAAGGATAATTGGGGTCAACTTGGTGGTGCTTGGGTCCTCTAATCAAATCAAGGGGTGCTCAGGACCTCTGGGTCTGTATTCAATGATGCTCAGGGGATCCTATGTTATTAGGTATGGAACCTGGGTATGTGACATGTAAGATAACCTACTCTATCTCTGCCCCACTAGGTACATTTCATTTTTTGTTTGTTTGCTTTTCCTTTTCCTGAGAGATTTTTTAAACTCCTTATGCTGCCATTATAGAAGCCTTGGAAGTTAATTATCTTTTTCCCTGTAATGGATATCCCACATTGGCACATTCATAACAGCAGGTATTAAGTTCAGGGCTTTACACAGTCTTATTTTTAAATAACTGATCCATATTCTAGACCAAGCCAGGATGTGTGTTGTGTGTTTTTGTGTGTGTTATAGAGCCATATATAAAGAATGTGGAGCGTGAATAAATTACTTGTGATAAATTACTTATAATAAATTTACTTTTTATTTTGTGATAAGTTATAAGAGTAATTACAAAAGATAATTCTTGGAAAGCCCTCAATGTCTCAAATAACAGTGATAAAACTAATAGTATACACAATAACTGGACTCCTTGGGTTCATATAAGTGTCAATAAATGAACATAAACTTGATTTTAAAATGACGTTTAATGGGCGGAGTGATAGTCCAGTGGGTAGGGCATTTGCCTTGCTTGTGGCAGATCGGAGTTTGATCCCAAGCATCCCATATGTTCCCCTGAGCATGGCCAGTAGTAAATCCTGAGTGCAGAGCCAGGAGTAACTCCTGAACATTGCCAGGTGTGACCCCCAAAAAATAAGAATGACATTTAAAAGTTAGAATCACCTACAGAACTACACAGATATTGTACTATAGAAAGATTTTAGTTTGAAATTTGTGAGAAATAGAAGAAATGTATACAAATAGAAATGAAAATATAGTTTAAACTACATTTGAATTTTTAAAACTAATTTAAACAAATAATAGTCATCATTTCTCAACATTTTTTGATGCATCTAAAACTCTCCATATTTCTACTCAAAATATTTTTAGGTATAAATATCATAATTTAGGAAAAATACTTTTACATGAAGAAATAATTGACCACTTTCAAAAATTAACCTGTGATAATAAAATAATATATAATACAATTTATTTTCCCTTCAGGAAAATAATAATACTTTAACCTCCTATCTACAGATTTTAGACAAACTGAAATCATTCCTGCCTACTCCTAAAGGCTCAGCATTCTATGACATTGTATGATGAATAATGCCTTGAAGCTAAGTTCCTGGCAAATTTCTTGAGACAACACCTCAAATGAAACCGTCTTGCAGGCTGTTTAAATATTAGTAAAATCAAATAAAAATAGAGTTTTAAAAAAAGACAAAACCATGAATATTATTATAATCACTATCAGTGAAGGAATTTTGCTTAGCTATCAAAAGAGTATTATTATTTTTGTTTGGGCTGTTTTTTTTTCCTTTGTGGGTGCCACAACAGGCTGTTAAAGTTTATTCATGGCCTCTGTGCCCAGGGGATCACTTCCAGCAGGGCTCATGTTACCATATCTGGTACTAAAGATTGAACTTGGGTCAATTCTTCAATGCAAGCACATTACCTGCTATACTATCTCTCTGGCCCTTAATAAAGTCTTATTTCTTTTGGAAGATGAATTCAATTTCTATTGGTCATTCACTGAGAAGTAAAACATTTCATTTAGAAATAAAACTTTTTGATGATATCACTAAATTTCTAGTATACTGAGTATTATTTTTATATAGCATATAGTGATTTTAGTTTTTCACAAGTTATTTCTTACAACTGAGTATCTGAAGCTTTTTTTGGGGAGTTGAATTACTTTGACTTATTGTGAAAGGTCTGTTTTATCTATTTGAGGTGGAGGTAGATTGCCTAATTAATTTAGTAGACCCCAGTAAGAGTTTCTTTCAGGGTAATAACAAAAAAAATCTCAATACTATTCTCTCCTCAGATTAAAATAATTCTCGAGCATTTATTTCCCATTATCAATTTTGTTTGATTAGAACATTTTATTTTAAAGATAGGGTCTATGGTATAAATATTCTTCTACAAGAATCCAGGTTGATTAATGTTTTTTAATAGCTTTAGCTTAAATAAAGTATTACACCTTAATCTTTGTACTGTATTCTAAGAAGGGCACTTTAAAAAGTTATGTTTGAAACTGTTTAGAATAGCTATTAATTGAATGCAATCTTCCAAATATAAAAAACAAGTGCAAACTACTTTTTTTCAATAAAATGTTATTGGCCTAGTTTTGTTATTCCAAAACAAATCTGAAATGCTATAGTAATCTGTCGGGGAGTGCCCCAGGGTCCCAGACAGTGCCGGAAGAGAGTTCCCTTCTACCTCCAAAGCCGGTGGGGAATGGATGAAGACTCAGGAATCTGATGCAGTTTTTAAAGGGGCTTTACTATCACAGGATCCAATATACAATCCAAAGGAGGAGGGAAAACCTCTGGACTCTGGGTTCCCAGCTAGGCCCCAGCCAGGTATAGGCCAAGATGGCTGCCACCCACGTGTTGAGGCCCAACAGAGAATGGAGAGGATGGAGAAGCAAAACACCAAGGGAAGCCAAAATGGCAAAAGGGGGGAAAAAAAGAGAGAGCTTCTTTCTTCTTGCAGCTTATTTTATAGCTAGAAATCCCCCAAGCTCCCCAGCCCAGTCCATTCTGGGCTGGGCTATCTAGAGATGAAAACAGGAAAATAGCTCTATAGAAATGTAGCAACTTCAGGAGACCATCTGGTTGTTTACAAGGACCCAGAGCTAATTAAAAGCCTCCTAGCAGAGCTGGGAAAAGCTATAAGCTAAATGTAGCTTCCCCTGGCAGGAAGAGTCAAATGCCCTCAGGTAATTTCTCCCAGCACCTCACCTAATGTCTTGAGCCAAGATCTGCCTGGAAATGCCTTTATAGGGTAGAGAAGGGGGTTCTGAGATGGCATGTCTCTGTACCAAAGACTAATACTAATGCCAGTTAAATATATCTCCAATCCTTCACAAGAATCTTGTCTACTTCACAGTAGTTTTGTATTTTAGTTGCCTTTGACTTATCAGGGAGCCATGCTTGCTTGCTTGGAGGCAAACAGCATTTCTCTCTGGTCTAATTACTTAGAGATCCAATGTGGCCAGGCAAATATGCTGGTAAGATCTAGCTAGTCCCACGATGATTGTGGTAGCATGAGAGAATATTTATACTAGCCAGTACAGAATACATGGTCAGATAAGACTGCCACATTCAGACTACCCCCCCTATCTATAAAGTGACCTGCAGAAGGCAATCCAGGGTAGATGCAGAGGCCTAGGCTTTTAGGTGTCCTGCAACAGTAATCACTGTAAAATTGTTATCACACAAAAGTGAAATCATCACATATTACAAATATGCCTTCTCAATATATAGTAGTGTTATATAGTATACACTATGTAGAGTGAGTTATATATGGGCAATATATGCTATATATAGTATATATACATGTACATATATATGTTGTATATAGTAGTGTATATATGTGTGTATGTATATATGTGTATACATGTGTATATATATATATATATACAGTAGAGTTAGTCTATTCACAAGTTTTCTCTTTATGAAACCAAGGCTGCTTTGCATATGATTGTCTATGATTGTCAGATCCGTTTTCCAAATCTAATATTGTCATTAACTGTCAGAAGTTAGTTAAAATTACCTCAGTTATCCTGACTGCAAAGTGTAATGATAAAGGAATGTCTGCTTTTATGTGATTGTGGAAATAAAATGAAATAATACTATGTAAGATTTTGGTATATGGGTGGTATCTTATGAAAGCTACTATTTTCATTTAACTTACAGTGGACACAGTCCATTTAACTTATAAATGAAACTTCATTCACATTTTATTTCATTTACAATTGAAAAGATGCCATTTATAATGGAAAGTATATCTTTAAAAATCATAAGAAAGATGTGGTAAACTTTTATGCAATTAAAATATTTTAGTCTAAATGTATCAATTTTATATTAAATTACAATGTTATTCATAACTTAAAATAAAAATTTATTCCAATTTGTTGATCCTAGTTTCATATTTCCTTCCAAGTATATAAATTTTATGGGCTACATTAAGGAAGAAGTGGACAGATCCATACAAGTTTAGCTCATAAAATTTTACATAACTAGCAAGTTTACATAGACCATTTGAAATATGTGCCATTTAAGAATATGTCAAATAGGACTGGAGTGATAGAATTAGATACTATGCTTGCCTTATATGCAGCCAACTAGATTCAGTTTCCAACCCCAAACTCTACGAGGGCTCAAAGTCAGTAATAAGTCCGGCACAACTGTGTGTGCCCCTCCTAAAAATATATATAAATAATGTGTCAAATAAATATTTTAACTAATATTTTCTTATTTTTCTTCCAAAGTTTGTTCTTTGTATTAAAACATCATTAGTGTCTTATACTAAAGTGCTAGATCACATTTCATGGTGTGCTTTAAAAAACTGCATTCAACCTATAAAGATTTAGGCAGGAATTATAAATTGCTGGTCTATTGTCTGGTGCCAGAAAATCAGATAAACTATTAGTAACTTAACATCAAGTTTTTTGAAAATTTAAATTTCTAATTTCTTTTCATTTTTATCTTTTGTATTTTTCTGCTTTAGTATATTATGTCTGAGTTGTACCAAGATATTTGGAGGGATAAACTTGCCTGGTGCAAGGCACTATATATGGTGTCAGGGATTGAAGAGAGTCAGCAATCAGCAAGGACAGCTCCTTAAATGTACAATTGTGAGGGTACTAATGCCAACCTAGAACTGAGCATTAAATAGAGGCAAAAGGATAATGACAACCCTTTAATGTATGTTCGTAATCCATGTCTGGAGGGAAGGAAAGAGAAAGATAGAGAAATGGAAGGGAAATAAAGAACCTGCCATGGAGGAGGGCGGGGGGGGGAGGGGACCGGGACGTTGGTGGTGGGAGTGGGCACTGGGTGGCGGGATGGGTGCTGCTACACTGTTGACCAAAACCCAAATATGAACTTTTAATGTTATCTTTGTAATTGTAAAAATAAAAAATTAAAAAAGTACTCCTTAACCACACTGTTTCTCTGACCCTAAGGATTTTCAAAGAAGTCTGACAAATTTATCATCTACTAAAATATGTTGCAAAATATTAAGTTTCAATATAATTCAACTTTAGAAACATTTTGTTTTCTTTTCTTCTCTGACTTTTACCATATTGGCCTACTGAAAATTTCTCTGCAATGTAGGACTAAATTTGCCTCACTGCAATTGGAAATGCTTTTCTCTCCTTTGCAAAGTCATTACATGATTTTACCTTATCACTTGAAAATACATTTTCCCTTGACTTAAACATCTCTGATTTCTTATTACATGCATATTGATTCTGGAAATAGCAAGATTATGATTTCTAAAACCTGTACAAGTAATTTCTTAGCTCAATCACTGTATCACTGCATCACTGTCTTCCCGTTCATCATCGATTTGCTTGAGTGGGCACCAGTAACATCTCCATATGTCCTGTCTCATGCTAGCAGGCAACAAGCCAGATGACCCCCTATTACCTGAGGGCTGCCATTTTCCACATCCTGATTTCCCTCTCGTCAGAACTACACCCAGCAGCTCAATATTCTTACCATATATATCTCTAAAAATTATAACAGAGAAACTCCCCGATGATTATATTAAAGAGATCTACCTATATTCTGAATCATATTGCCAGTTTTTAAATGTTAATTAATAAATGGTTCTAGTATCATACATTTATTTGCTTCTATTTAATTCCACACATTTTCTATATACTTCTATCAACATTTAGGTCCGTAGTCCATCTGGAATTGTTTTTTGTGCCTGATGTAAAATTGGGAATGTGATATATTTTCTCTTATTAGAATATTAAGTAGTCCATTGCCATCACTTTAATAAGATCATATATGTCCTCTCTTGATAAAGTCATGCACCACACAGGGTGCATTTTCAATCAATAGTAACTACATACATGATTATAATCCCCAAATACCTATTGCCTAGTGACATTAGAACCAAATGTCATAGTACTTTTCAGTGGTAGTAGACTCATACCTTTTATATATTCCATGTCTCTAGATAAAGTCATTGTCCTATGTGCTTAATATATCTCATGCTGTTTTGTTCACCATTGCCTACCCCATGCATACAAAACACTGCTTATATTGCTAGTAATAGGCCATATACAGTGTTGACCTGGGAATAAATTTAAAAATAATGAATGAGCTGCAAAAACAGAAAGTTAGCTATAGTTATTCCTATCAATTATGTCCCCGTCCTCCGTAGTGATGATTTTAAAAAGAAAAGGAAAAAAGGATTAGAGGCTGTTGTTCTGTCGGTTTCAATATAATCAATGAAATGATAAAAGACTTAAGGATATCTTATCATATATTGAAATCTTCAATGCCCTTCTTTAAGACCAGACACAAAAGTTCACTTTTTCCCTCAGAACTCTGACTAAAGCAAAAGGAAGACAAAAATGTCACACTGAAGAGCTAGATCAATATGATGTTGAATTTACTACTTATTCTAGGAAGTTTAAATAAGATAAAAGTAAAATTATTATTTACTACATAGTATGAAATGGTGATTTTTTTTTTTGGTGAGTGCTGATCAGGATCTCACCATTCTACAAGGAAGTGATCATTGATGTCAAAAGAGTGGTTTGACAGGGGTGATACCATTTCACCAAAAACTCTTCAGTGCCACCCTTTTGATCAGGTGACAATTAGAATGGGAAGGAATGAGAGTGAAGATAGATGGTCGGCAACTACACCACCTCCGCTTCGCTGATGACATCGTTCTAATAACATCAAACATTAGCCAAGCGGCACAAATGCTGGCTGACTTCGACCGAGAATGTGGAAAGATAGGTCTACAGCTGAATCTAAAGAAAACGATGTTCATGAAAAATGAACTAGTTCCAGAGGCCCCATTCACTCTCAATGGAGCAGACATCTCTGAATGCAGCAGTTATGTGTACCTAGGTCGAGAAGTCAACATGATGAATGGCCTAAAACCTGAGCTGTGCAGGAGGAAGAGAGCAGCATGGAATGCCTTCAAAGCTTTGAACAAATAGCTAAAAGGACAAAGAACCTCCGGCTCCGGGCACATCTCTTCAACTCCACCGTTCTCCCTGCATTAACATACGCCTCAGAGACCTGGGCCCTACGAAAGCAGGATGAGAATGCTATTCGGTCTCCCAGAGAGGAATCAAAAGAGCTATGCTTGGAATATCATGCCTCACTCATGTGAGAGAAGGAATTCGGAGCTCCGACCTCCATCACTGTTCCAGAATCAGGGATGCTGTTTCATTTGCCAAGGCATCGAAAATCAGATGGGTGGACATGTAATGCTATTTTGAGATGACCACTGACTAGAGCTGTTACCGACTGGATCCCACGGGATGTCAAAAGACCACGTGGCCACCCACCTACAAGATGGTCAGACATCTTTTTCAAGACGCTGAAAAGAATGGTTTGAGGCTCTTCATATTCCTGAATCAACCAGATGGGCTACATTGGCATGTGATAGAGTCCAATGGAAATGTTACTGGCGCCCGCTCGAGCAAATCGATGAATAACGGGATTCAAGTGATCAAGTGAAGCTGAAGTAATAAGAGATAACAATTATAAGTTATCTATAAGACTCTAGATAAGCTGCTAGTGGAAGAAATCTCCTTATCTGCATAAATATTCAGTATGGATGGAATCTCTCTAACTTGGAAAATTGCCTATTTGTTTATCCATAAGGCATCCAAGTAAATGCCAGGTTTCTAGACCTGTAAGGATAGAAATATATCCTTAATTGGGGCAAGACAGTTCTTGTGGTTTGACATAGAGAGACACCCAAAGTACAGAAGCATCCCAATAAATATACCCTGAGAAGCCAAACTCATGCAGTGGAAACACCATCTGCACTCTTATTTTCATAGCAGCACTATTCATAATAGCCAGAATCTGGAAACAACCAGCGTGCCCAGGAACTGATAACTAGATAAAGAAACTGTGGAACATCTACACAATGGAATACTATGCAGCTGTTAGGCAAAATGAATTTATAAAATTAACCTATAAATGGATGGACATATAGAGGATCATGTTGAGTAAAATTAACCAAAAGAAAGATAGATATAGACAGATATATAATGACTGCATTTATTTTCAGGACATAAATAAATATATGTATATATATGCATATAATGATACCAATATCTAAGGTCAGGCACAACATGGATCAGGAGGTCTTGTCAAAGGTGAAAATTACACAAACATGTGGGAGTCAGAGGCTAGGTAAGATACTGAAGGTAACAGAGTTATAATTATCATTGAAAGTGCTAATACCAACCTACAACTGAGCACTAAATACAGGCAAATATATACACATGATAACCTCTAAATGTATGTATTGCAATCCACAATGTGTAAGAGAAGGAATAGAGAGTGAGTAATAGAGAAAGAGAAAGATAATGAATCTGCCATAGAGGCAGGGAAAAGGGAATCGGGATGTTGGTGGTGGGAAATGGGCACTGGTGGAGGGATGGGTGCTGGAACACTGTATGACCGAAACCCAAACATGAACATCTTTGTAATTGTGTCTCACGGTGGTATAACAAAAATATTAAATTAAAAAATGATCATTTCTAAACTCTATGTCTGCTACATATCAATAGAGAACTTAGAAGGTACAGAAATACATCAGCAGGTATATCTCATATAAAGGACTTTGAAGTACATCCCTCAAATACTATTTTCATTTAAAAAATACAGTTTTTATTATTTTAATTCATGGAGCTGTGGTCATATAGTTAAGCACGCTGAGATAAATACTTTCCTAATGAATCAAATTAATGCACTAGGCTTAACTTCCTAATCAAGACTTTTATTTCAAAACTATCTATATAAAATTATGAAACCAGAATTATTTTTACTCTTTGTACACAGTTTATAGAAAAATTATAACTCAATTATAATTTGTAAATAGGACTTATTTACAAATTATAATTTATTAATAATAATTTAACTTTTAACAATTTTGAGATAAAAAATAAAATTTTATCTCTTCTGAGATGTATTTATGAGCAGAACAAAGAATGTCCTGAATGGGGCTAGAGTGATAGCACAATGGGAGGGCATTTGCCTTGCATGTGGCCAACATGGGTTTGATCCCCAGCATTCCATATGATCCGCCAAGCACTACCAGGAGTAATTCCTGTGTGCAGAGCCAGGAGTAATCCCTGACCATTGCCAGGTATGAACCCCCCAAAAAAGAATTTCCTGAAGATAGTTTTTGTAATAGAGAAAGTCTATTTGTTTACATATAGAATTACATTTAATATTTTTTGTTATTCTGAGTATTTTCAGAACATATTTATAGGGAAAATAAATTAATCTACTGGCAGCATCAAACCCTTTATGCTAACATAGAGTGACTGAAGAATGTATACAGTAAATATTTTAAGGGTCCGGAGAGCATACAGTGGACAGGTCTGCCTTGCACACAGCAGACTCAGGCTTATTTCCTGGCACCCAATATGGTCCCCTGAGTACCACCAAGAGTGATTCCTGAGTGATGAAACAGGAAAAAGGCCTGAGCACCACCAGGTGTATGACCAAAAAATCTGAAATAAAACAAAACTTTTTAATGTACTATCCATCTCCTTACCCGCAATGCAGAGCCAAATCCAGTAACAATTATATACCTCATTCCCATGACCTGATGGAATGGTTTGAGGCTCTTTATGTTCCTGGAGCAAGCAGATGCCCTTGGGCTCTACTAGTATGAGACAGGACATATGGAGATGTTACTGGTGCCCGCTCGAGCAATTTGATGATGAGCGGGGAAGACAGTAATACAGTGATACTATTTTTCAATTAAGATCTGATACATATGGATAAGCCTATAAATTTTGATAAATTGTGATTTTAATTTGAATGTAGAATATAGTAGAAGTGACAGATAAAATACATTATCAAATTCACAAGATTCAATTTCTACTCAAATGGATACCTGCACAGCTTCTAATTTTTTATAGATCCATAAGTGTTGAATGACTGGGCCTAGTTAGCTTAGGATCTTTTCTGTTTAATATTCTTACAGTTTAAGCTATTTACATGTCCTTAAGCCAGTGTTCATGGGACTGAGTTCTCTCTTCTGTGTAAACACTGATGAAGGGTGTGGCAGTTACAGGAGTCATTTTAACTCTGAATAACTTCTAAAATATTATTATAATCTCTACTTTGATTTCAGTGTTATCTAGACTGGGCACAATTCCTCTTTATACTCACTGGTCCCAGCATGCAACATTCAGAATTTACCAGGAGACCACCATCCTGACTATGTGAGACTACCATTTAAGATCAAAAGAAGTTTCATGCTAGTTTGCCCTCAAGCAGATAAGCATGACCCTTTCAGTAAACAGAGGACAAGACACTCAGAATCACCTGGTGCAGATGATAAATAAGAAGGACCCTGTGGGTACTGTCAAGATTGCATGAAGCTCATGAAATTATGATGTGTTTCTCCCCAGGAATAGGCATCCACTGAGATGTATTTCTTTGTACCAACCATCTCTCTCTCCAGTGTTTTGAAATAAGAGATAATCTTGGAGGAAGGGACTAGTACCTGGCATAATCACTTGTTTTGACCTGAAACAAGTGTGGCACCACCTTAAGGTGGCACCACCCTATATCAACACCTAGAAGCTGATTCCTTGATCTTTATTGACATTACCCTCCTTGAAGATAGGATTACTTTTGGACATATAAGGGAACTGACTTGAAATGCAGCCATCCACTTTGGTGGGTGACTTGGGCCCAAGTGCATGGTCGAAGTTTGACCATGATTTAGAGGTTTGGCCAATCCCACTATATTTGGATTATAGTGGTGGAGCTTGTTTTAGTAAAAGCCTTTTGGAACTGCACTGGACTCCTGAGTTTTCATCTACTTTTCTCAGGTCTAGAGGTAGAAGGGAACTCACTTCCTGATATTATTGGGGACACAGCAGCTCGCTGACACTCTGTAGAAAAGCTCAAAAATTGTCTAAACTAATGCTGATGATCAGAATAAGCAAAGATTGTCAGCAAATATTACTGATAATTCATTAAATGTCTCAGAACAGGGGTTCAGGTACTTAAGTAGTAAGTCACTCAGTACAAAGAGACACCAAACCTTAATAAGGTATGACATAAGGATATGACGTGACAAATTAAACAAACAAAACACTCTAAAATCAATAAATAATTGTAGTAAATGTAAAGAAGCTTATTCCCAAAGAAATAAGTTATTAGAAACATCCTTCAAAGAAAAACTATGGTTGAGCTGGAGCAATAGCACAGCGGGTAGGGTTTTGCCCAGGAAACATGCCAACCCAGGTTAGATTTCCAGCATCCCATATGGTAGTCTGAGCACCACCTGAAATAATTCCTGAGTGCAGCACTAGGAGTAAACCTGAGCGTTGCAGGGTGTGACAAAAAAGGCAAAAAAAAAGTGTTTGCTAAAATGTGCATTTCAGAAATATTGATATTGTGCTTTGCTACTTTTCCGCACTTATTTACTATACCTGAGATTTTAGTAGAGTTTTAGGGTCTATACTATTTTTATCATGCAAATAGTGATAGATTGACCTCTTTTCTTAATTTTATCACTTAATTTTATCACTTTGATTTTTTTTTCCCTATCTAATTGTTGTGGCAAGGACATCTAAAACAGTGAATAAAAGTTTTGAAAGTCACCAGTCAAGTTAGTATGATGTCAATTGCAGTTTATTTTAAATTATCATAATTATCTTGAACTTTTCATCAATCCCAGAATTTTTTGACAGCTTGATATATTCCTTTATTTTTTAAAAAATTATTTTATTAGGGGCTGGAGGCGATGGCCCAGCAGGTAGGTCGTTGCCTTACAGGCGGCCAGCCCATGCCTGCCCGAGTTCGATCCCCAGCATCCCATATGGTCCCCTGAGCACCGCCAGGAGTAATTCCTGAGTGCAGAGCCAGGAGTAACCCCTGTGCATCGCCGGGTGTGACCCAAAAAGCAAAAAAAAAATTATTTTATTATACCACTTTTAGATATACAATTACAAGATGTTCATGTTTGAGTTTTGGTTCTACAGAGTTCCAACACCTATCCATCTATCTGTGCCCATCTCCCATCACTAATGTCGCCAGCTCCCTTCCCCCTCCCCAGCATGCCTCCATGGCAGGTTCTATAACTCCTTTCTCTCTCTCTGTCTCTCTCCCTCTCCTTCTCGCTTCCCTTTCTTACACATTGTGGATTGTAGTATATTCTAGGACATGTTGGTTCCATTAGTTTGATGTATTGTGAGGCCGCTTGTGGTCGCATGACTTGGAAGAGCCAGATGGCAGCTCTCCCTGTTGTGTCTGAGTTTCTGCATGATATGGCAGGTCACCCAGGGTCAGTTAGTGGGTGGGGCCACCAGGCCTCCCGGATGAGTCACAGAGGGAAAGGGGTGGCCCAAGCTCCATCTCACTAATGCCCCGTGACTTCCAACTCCGAGAGCTGCCTATGTGGGCTTGAACTCGGCTACTCTGTTAATTTGGTCTTGAGATCAGTGTCTCTCCTTCTCAGGCTCTGATGCGCTGTGGCATCCGCACAGCAAAAGCGGCAGCTATTGTGATGGATGAGTCTTATCTGGCTGCTTCCGAGGCCCCACAGAGGTGATGGGCGCACTCCCAAATCCCATCTTTTCTCCCGGGAGCCTCATGGTCAGCTGAGCTAGGGGAGAGCAGGTTGGCAGCTCTCCCGATGTGTCTGAGTCTCTGCATGATATGGCCAGTCGCCCTCCAATCCCAGATTTATTTATCATAAATGGCTGTTAGATTTAGTCAAAATTTTTCTATGTGTCAAATAAAAAATATCATTTTCCCTTCCTTTAGTTTATATTGCATAGCATATATTTTGAATAATCCTTGAAATCCTGAGATAAATCCTACCTTTTTTATTCTCTAAGGTTGTGCTGACGATTTTTCATCAACATTCATCAGAAATATCCACACCTGCAGCTTCTTGTTTAGTAACATCTAGGATAATATTGACTTCATAGAAGCTGTTAGGAAGGATTTTCTTTCTTTTTTGGTCACACCCAGCAATGCTCCAGGGTTACTCTGGTTCTGCTCAGATTACTCTGGTGGTGCTCGGGACCTTGGGATCGGGGCGACCCAGGCCAGCCGGCGGCTGTGCACACCTCCCTGGGCTATCGCTCCGCCCTTCTAATATTTTGGAAGGATTCAGTTTCCTTAATGTTTGGAAGTATTTGAGACAATAGTTAATGTCTTCTTCAAAGATTTGTTAGAACTCAATAATGAATCTGTATGGATACAATCTTTTTTTGTTTGGGGCAGTCCTTTAATTATTATTTCAATTTCCTTTCTTGAGATAGATCTGTTTAAACTTTTTTGTTTCCTCCTGATTAGTTTTTTGAAAATTATGTTTTCATCCATTGCATCTAGATTCTCCAGGTAGTGGGCATAGGGATGCTCTTAATAATATACAACAATCTTTTGTATTTCTGAGGTGTCTGTTGTGATTTCTCTCCTTTCACCCCTGATCCTATTAATTTTATTTGGGATTTCTTTTTATTTTCCACATATTTGTATTATAAATTTGTCAATGTTACTTACTCTTTAAATCAAAAACAAACTCCTGTTGCAATTTAATTATGTATTCTTGATAATAACTAAGTATGCCCTAATTTTATAACTTCTTTTCTTTCAATGACTTTGAGATTCCTGTTTTTTATATATTTTTTATAGTTTCTCTGTGTGTTTAGATATTGATGTCTAAGCAATTCACAGAAGGAATTCACAGATGAATCTAAACAATTCATCTAGATTCACAGAGAACCTATATATTCTCTGTGTGTTTGATATTGATGTGAAATTTTCTTCACTTCTCATGAGTGTTTTTACTGCTAGGAACTTCTCCCCTAGTGCTGCTTTTGCTGTGTCCATATATTATCTATATTTTGTCTTCATTCTGTGTCAATAGGCTATATGGTTTCTGTCTTTGTTCTCATTAGTATTGATAAATAGGTTGATATCACTCATCTGTATTATACAGAGAAAAAATTCAAGGCATACGCAATATCAGTTGATACCTTGTATAGTGGATGCCGACCCAAGAGTGCCAGATTAGGGAAGAGGTGGTGAGGGAAACAGATTTTCATAGGTAATGAAGAACATAAGTGTGATGTCTTAATCTCATAGGCGGTACTAAGGGAGGTACCATTATGACTATTGTAAATGCAAAAATAATTGAGGGCATTATCGGGGAAACAGGAATGTAGGACTGGAGGTGAAATAGGGATAGTCTGGTATTATAGGCTTTTGGTGGTGGAGGAGTTCAGTAACTTTTTTTACATCACACCAGAAACTTCAACACTATTGTAATACATTAGAAAAATAAATAAAGATGTTAAAGCAAGCATTAACATATGCCTCAGACACCTGGGCTCTACAAATGCAGGATGAGGATGCTATTCGGTTCTCCCAAAGAGGAATCGAAGGAGCTATGCTTGGAATATCATGCCTCACTCAAGAGAGAGAAGGAATCCGGAGATCTGACCTCCATCGACAATCAAGAATTAAGGATGCTGTTTCATTTGCCAAGCATTGAAAATCAGATGGGCTGGACCGTGTCACGATTTGGAGAGGACCATTGGACTAGAGCTGTTACCGACTGGATCCCATGGGGCGTCAAAAGATCACATGGCCGCCCACCTACAAGATGGTCAGGCTTCTTCATCAAGACCCTGAGCGAACAGTTTGAGGTTCTTCGTATTCCTGGAGCAAACAGATGCCATTGGGCTACAGTGGCACGTGATAGGGTCAAATAGAAACGTTACTGGTAACCACTAGAGCAAATCGACAAATAATGGATGTCAAGTGATCAAGTATCAGGTTAAAGCAGGCAAGTAGAAAGTCACATAGAGACTGAACCACCTCTCATTAATTTTAGTCTCTCCCTAACCAACTAATAGAATCCTCTCGAAAATGCATTATTACATACATAAAACTCTGAAAGAAAAGGATAATGATGATGGTGGGGATTAGAAGACTCGCCTTTTTAGAATAGGACAGAAGACATTATTATAGATCAAATATGCAAAGGGAAAAAAACCTAAGTAACAAATGACATAGACCTTGTAGGCAGATAGATCTGAACTTAGAAATGGGGCTCATTCTATGAATTGTTCTAATTGTTTTACCTTTAAGATTATAGCATCACTTTGGCAATTTTATGAATTCGAAATTACACCATCTGTACAACTGGCCCACTGACCATATTAACTAGCACACTAAGTTTAATAATTGTTGGTTAATAAAAATGACTGTCACATAGTTGTTTTACCAACATAATTAGTGAAGTTGTCAATTAAGATGTAAATGTTTATGCTTAAGTGAGTGAAGAATAATGCACTTGTTATGTTCATTATGATCAACTGCAGTTCTTTATTAGGGTTAGTTTAAGCAGAGAATATTTATTAAGAATATTAAGGGATTTCCTTAGAAAACCCTAGCTACCACAATAAGCAAACCTCCACACTCTAAACAAATACACTAAAAGGTAAATTTTCTTTCACATGAGTTTAAAAGGAATGAAGATTTACTTTATAGCTGTTTTCTAATTTGACCTCCATCACCACCTATGGAAAGATGAAAGAGGACCATGTTAGATGCTCTGAATGTTTGCCTAACTCTGCATCACAGCATGCTACACACATTTTTTGTTTTATTTTGTTGACTCTACCTTGCACTGCTTGGGGCAACTCCAAATCAGTGCTCAGTGACCATATAGTGTGAAAATCAAATCTGGGCTTCGTGTATGCAAAGTTGTGTGCCAACCCTTGGAACCATCTCTCTAGTAGTACACCCACATTTTATTAAAACATGGTCACGTCTCTGTCATTTAAGCAGGAAAAATGTTGATAAATACCATCTGTTTTGTCGAATGAATATATTATAAATATAGCCTCTTTCCACCATTAGTGGGTATAGCGCTCTTGGGGACACTTTTCCACATGAACTATATATACTGTCATTTCTAAAAAATGATAGTGATACTGTTTCTAGATGTCCATGATGCTAAAAAATTCAAAAGCCTGAGCAAATTTATGTCTTCTTTTGTAACTTGTCTTTTCAAGTAGATAAAGTTCATCCTATGAACATCTTTGTAATTGTATATCTCACGGTGGTATAATAAAATATTAAAAAAATTTCAAACCCAATCTCTTTTCTCATAATATTGCTCTTCCTGGGTTATAGATACTGTCGAGATATGACAAATTGGCCTGGTTTCCATGACTGGACCATAGCTGCAATTTCATCAGTAGATGTTATTTAATGAATTTAATTTAAAATGGATGAACTATGATTTATAACATTATTAACATTATTATTAACATTATTAACATTATTTAATGTTAATGTGATTTATAACATTATTAACATTATTATTAACATTATTAACATCATTTATGTTATAAATAACATAAATGTTATTTATAACATTATTAACATTTATAACATAGCAGGAGTGCTAAAATATATAAGTAGCTACAAATTTATGAATATTTCACCAACACAATTAAGGGAAAATTTTCTTTTTTCAAAAGATCTATCTATCATCTATCCATCCATCAATCCACCCATCCACCCATCCACCCATCCAACATCCATCAATTCACCCATCCACCCATCCACCCATCCACCCATCTATCTATCTATCTATCTATCTATCTATCTATCTATCTATCTATCTATCTATCTATCTATCTATCTATCTATCTATCTATCTATCTATCTATCTATCTATCTATCTATCTATCTATCTATCTATCTATCTATCTATCTATCTATCTATCTATCTCTATCTCTATCTATCTATCTATCTACCTATCTATCATCTGTCTGTCTATCTGTCTATCTGTCTGTCTATCTGTCTGTCTGTCTGTCTGTCTGTCTAGCTGTCTATCTCTCTATCTGTCTGTCTGTCTATCTATCTATCTATCTGTGTATCTGTCTGTCTGTCTATCATCTATCATCTGTCATATATCTACTATCTGTCTATCATCTATCTATCTACCTATTTATTTATCTTTCTATCTACATACGTGTATGTGCTATTTTAAAAGTTATAATTCAATCAAATATCTCCAACATTCTTACAACCATTCTATAATTAGCATACAATGGCTTTTTTATTGTCTAAATATTATGTTTATTAATAATAAACAGTGTGAATAATTTGTGTTAATTATATTGTGTCATTGATGTGTATTATGATTTAATATTTTTGAAACCATGTCACTGAAAAGTGAAATTTGATTTCAAAAATACTGAAAGGAGTGTTTTACTTCATCATTATTGTTTCAGTGGTTATGTTTTTGTATGTATTGTTATCATAAATGTTTACTTGGTCTTAATTTGCTTGAGTGATACAACTGGCAATATTTGTAAATTTACTTTATCTAATTAAATTTGCATTTATTTCTTTTAAGCAGATAAGATGATGTGATATTTCTTTTGAACTTACTAATCCTTTTAAAAGTACTTTAATATTCTATTGCAGGGGTAAGAACAGATTCCAAATGAGGAAATAAACAAGTCATCACAATTGATTTAATGTGTGCATGCAGTTTGCAAGCATACAAATGTCTGCTATATGTTCTCATATTTGTAAAAGTGTAGATAGATTGTCTTTAAAAGTTCATCTGAGCTAAAGATTTCTTAACACACTAAGGGCAATATTTTGTATATGCAAGGACAATGATCCTAAACCAAAGCGAATAGTATTAGTACAACAGGGATCACTCTCCTATAAAAAATGCTGAATTGTCAGAAGCACCTGAGTTTCTGATTTTATATCATATGTCTTAAGGCTATAAAAATGATCTCAAAAAATAAAAAGCTCACAATGAAGCAGTGTAATTTTCATTAGAATTTTAATATGTTATAAACCAAAACAATAAAACTTGAAACATTGGTAACCTTGTTCCAACAGAACAACAACATGCATTACTGTATCATCTAAATAATGAATACGTCTTCAGGGCATAAGGAGTTTTGGAGAGTCTATAAAAATCAAATGCAAACTCTTTAAAGACATGAGGGTTCAATTTTTTGGGTAAATTCTTTTGTAGATTGAAAGTGCTTTATCTGTACCATTTAGTGGGGTGGGGGGGAATTGCATAATTAAATTATTTCCTTTAAGTTGGCTGGATTTAGAGTGGGAATTTAGTCTCCTCCTCCCATTCCTCCACCTCCATGCCAGCAACCCTGGAAGAGAGATATGCCAGACCCACAGCTCCATCGGCCACCCTGGAAGAGAGACAATCCAAACCTAACCACTCCAGACCCACAGCTGTGCTTCTCGGTCCCACGTGGAAGCAACCCATGGAGCTTTGGAGGGTGGTAAAGGGCTTGGTCAGCCCCTGACCAAGTCCAACATAGCTCAAGTTTTCACTCACACGTGCAGAGAGAGGCCACACTGGCCAGACTTGGAGCAGTCTCCTCCCATTCCTCCACCTCCATACCAGCAACCCCGAATAGAGGCACTCCAGACCCACAGCTCTGATGTGGCCACAACAGTCATAGATACTGAGGAATACTACAGTACTAGGCGGGTTCTAGCCATGACCTATCATCCCAGTGAGCCTTGTAAAAAGCTAGAGGAACCCCACACCATGAGTTCAAACATTCTCAACATGCAGATTCCACAGTTTCTCAGAGCTCCACCCAAGAGAAAACTTGATCTTTCCCCATTGAGTTTCATCAGCAAATGCTTGAGATGAGAACCTTTGACTGAGAGTATACCACCTATGCTGCAGAGCCTGGCAAACTACCTGTGTTTTTATTTGATATGCCAAAACCCAGCAAAAATTATGAACCTCATTTCTATGACTTGAAGGAATGTTTTAGGCTCTTCCTGTTCCTGAACAATCAGATGCCCTTAGGCTACATTTGCTTTTTTGTTACTGGTGTCCACTGGAGCAAATCGAGATAAGTGATACAAATGATACAAGTGATTTCCTTTAAGGTGAATGTTCGTTTACATTTTTAAAAATCAGGTAGTACACAAATTTCTATTTGGGAGTCTGACACAATAGTACAGCAAATAGGACATTTGTCTTGCATGCAACTAGCCTAGATTTGATCCCTAGTAACTCATATGGCACCCCAAGTCCACCAGGAGCGATCCCTGAGTGCAGAACCAGGAGCCCTGAGCACTGCTGGGTGTTGCAGAAAATTGTGTTTTTAATCACATACATAAAGTCCAGCTTTGCTGCTTTAATTTCAGAGTTAAAAATAAGTTTAATGGAAATCATGAAACTCTACAAATATCATTATTATAGGAGTTTTACAAACTTCATAGAAATGTCTATATGATGTTTTATCAATATTCACAAACCACTTGAGACTCTTTGGTTACATGAAATTCTTTTATTATAGCTAGGGAGTAGTGCTAATCTCCCCAGGACATCTTGATGACTATTTCATAGGTCTTTGAACAGAAGCCAAATTAAAATGGGATTGATCTAGTAGTAGTGGTGCCAGGGAGAAAGAAGGTATTACCCTGAGAATTTCTAATTGCATTGTGTACACTCAGGAACATAAGTGTGCTTTAGGAAAAGTTGGGCCAAATTATACAAATGAATCTGTAGTGAGTGAAATGCAGCAACTGTAAAGACAAATCTGTTGATGCCTGGGAGACCACACATGGAGAAGGGGTGAGCCCTCCCCTTTTGTTATTCCAGCTGGCATCAAGAATGGTGCATTAGCCCTCACCTGTATCAATTTACCATTTTGTCTGAAATGTTTTAGCTCTGAAATAGTTCATCTTTGTAATATAGCAACCTTGAGTGATGAAACACTCCACTTAGTAACCTTTCTTGGATCATGCAATGACTGAATTAAATAGCATTAGTTGTTTTTTAAATAAGGCTCTGAATGCACAGTCATTTTTAGTCACAGTTGTCAGGCTCACACAAACTCGAAGATAGGCCCAGTAAGCCTATAAAACAAGTATCCTAAAATGTGCAATAATTTTGTTTCTTAAAAATAGAATTACTTTTAATATCCTTTCCACTGAATCTCACATAACATCAAAAGTTTTAATTCTTCTTTCAGAAAATCTTAAAATATGGTGATTGATAAACTTTGATCTGCTGAATGAAGCCCTGTACAAATTCAAAATTCTTTCTTCATTACTTTGTGAACAATTTGATGTTTTTTAAATTTCAGAAATTGTCATAATTTTAAATGATAACTTTGCTTGCACACACACACACACACACACACACACACATATATATTTATGGAGAGAGAGTTATGGCCCTAGATTCTGAGGCACATCCTATATTCAAATACATGAATTTAGGCAAGGGATGTATTTGGGTAATCTAAGTATATGGAATAAGGGGAAAGAAAAAACTTTTTCATGTTAAAAATAGATTTTTCTAGCACATTTTTGTGGCAAATTTATTAGTATATTTATTGCTGGAGCTGAAGAGCATATGCTTACATGCACAGGATCTTGCTTCTATCCCTAGCTTTATTATATATAGCCAAGGATGTCCCCAGCATCAGACTGAGTAGTTCCATAATCTTGGGCTCTATCATTGAACTGCTCATCCAGTTCTGAGTATCACTGATAATGTTCCCAAGTCCCCTGAGCACACTTCAAGAGGCTTTTATCATACCACCACCCACCCCACACACACAAATATTTGCTACTTATTGTAGGAAAGATTATGGGAGGAGAGGAGAAAAAGAGGGAGGCAGAAGAGGAAAGAAGAGGGAAGTGGAAGAGAAGAAGAGGGATAAGAGTGAAAGGGGAGGGGAGGAGAGGAAAGAGAAAGTGAAAGAAACACTAAATACCCCAAGTCAGTAACAGTAGAGATATCTTTGGAGTATATTTTCTCTCTTGGAGATTTATCAGCATCTCAACTTGAGATGTGTATCTCCCTCATATTCCTCTAAATGATTTTATTTCAAAAAAGTGTTGAGAAAATATTTATTTAAACTTCCGCCATAGTATAATTACAATAATATTTTTGAAGAATTTTTATAATGTGGCTTGTCAAACAAGCATTAGAGTGAGAATAATGTGGGGTCAGAGAGATAGCACAGGGGCTAAGGTGATTGTTTTGCATGTAGCTCACCCCAGTGTGATCTGTAGCAACTCATATGGTCCTATATGACCTATGTGGTTCCCTGAACATTGCCTGCAGTGATCCCAAGGCAGAGCTATTTGCTTAAATAATATATTCAGTATCAAACATTTAACTTTAGGGTTTTATATATCTGATATCTAGCATTCTTTTAGTTACAGTATTTGAAAGATGTGGGAAAATATATAATCTAATAGTTTAATGATTTGTCCTTATCTCTTTTGTTTCCTTTGCCATTGGTGTCAAATCCCCAAATAAATCTCTAATGTTAATATCAAAAAGCATAACACCTATGATTTATTCTATTTATTTGATGTCCTCAGGTCTTAAACCCAAATCTTTATCCCATTTTGACTTATTTTTTGTGAGTGGTTTCAGATTGTAGACCATTCTATTCTTTTGCAGGCAACAATCATATTTTCCATGTGCCATTTATAAATAGACTTCCCTTATACCATCATAAACTTCTGGCTTCTATATTTTTAAATTAGTTGTCCATATATGTTTGACTTTAAATCTAGACCCCCTTTCTTTTTTATTTGGGGAGAGGGGGATCAGAGAGGGTCACAACCCATGATGCTCAGAGATTATTCTTGGCTTGGCATTCAGGAATTACTTCCTTGCGGTTCAGCAATGTTAGGTTCTCACCCAGGTCTGCATAAGCAATGCAAGTACTAGACCACCCTTTCTGTTCTATCTCTCCCTTGTATTATTTTAATTAAAATACCATGGCGTGCAAAAAAAGTCACTGCTCCTGCCCTCTGACTACTGAAGAGCTCCTGACCCTTCAAACCAGGAAACACACTTCATTCTTTCCCCAGAACACATTTCTTCACATAGCAAGGTGATTATTTTGAAACATTCTGACCTTATTTTCCAAACTGCTTTTAGATTGTCACTTGTCTTCCCATTGTTCATCAATTTGCTCGAGTGGGCACCAGTAACATCTCCATTTGTTGGAAATGAGGTCCGTTATTGTTACTGTTTTTGAAATATCAAATGCACCACGGGTAAATTGCCAGGCTCTGCCATGGCTCTGGGTTCATCCTAGAGTCCCAGTCTTTTTCTGTGTCAGACCATCCACCATCTGGGGCCCTTGGGGCAGAGCCCTGGGTATAGACAAGTTTGTCTCCCTGTCTGCCACCTGCTGACGTAGCTGGGCACTACAGACACAACTGCAATATCTCAATTACCTCCTAAAAAATTGACTGCTTCTCGATCTTCTTAGTGTATGCTGCTTTCTGAAGTAAAAAGTGTAACAGATGGCATCTTTTGAGATCATTTCTCACTCTACATCTCCTTACTGTCTCTACAGGAGTATATTTGTGAGAAATTTTAATTTATTAATTTAATTTTAAAATTTAAGTGCATTGTTTTATCACATGATATATATTTTACACATGGATTGAAAATAAACATTGGTACATTCTAGATTGTTTCCCGTGAAAGTTTAGTTCTGTTTATGAATGTATGGTTGTCTCCCTTTACCAAAATTTACCCAAGCTCTACACTCTTTCATTTTTGAAAACCCAAATTGATCATATACTCTGAAAGCTCATTTTCACTGTATGTAATCTTTTTTTTTTGATATGTAGATCCATAAAATTATATCACATTTATTTTTTTCCTATGACTACTTTAGTAAGCAAAATACCATCTAGATTCATCTGTGTTTTTGTAAATGACAGATTTTCAATATCTTAATAGTATTTATTCATTTATAGATAGCACATGTTCTTTTCTTGTCAGCTGAGAAGCTCATAGCTTAACTGTTGTAAATATTGTAGCATTAAACACAGAAGCATATTTCTTTGAATTTGTGCTTTTGATTTGGGGAGGGAAAGATAACATGCAATGCCCAAATAGTCAAAGAAAACATTTAGTGTTAACAATTATATTAATTGTTCTCATAAAGTGAAGTAAAGAAAATGTATAAGTATACAACAGATAATTTCATGGAACTTAAGAAGTAATTGGGGTGGATGACTGAAATAGCTCTGTGTTACAGAATGATTGCTTTGCATCCTAAGGTCAAGAGTTCAATCCCTGGTGATTCCCATACACGAAGTTGAATTCTGGTTGCTCTCTTCTCTAAGTACATGATACCAACTACATAACACCAAACCATACCATGAATAGGAATGAGTGAGCCCACAACAAAGGTGTGGGCCCTCAAAAAGCATGGCAACAAAAAGATATTTGCACATATGGTTAGGAGGTGTGAGTGTTGGCAAAGTACTTATTTCAGAACTGTAGCAAGTGTTGGTGAGTATTGTGGTCCAGTGTGCAAGCACGGAAATATGATCTGCAAATGCTGGGAAGTAGCTGTGCTATAACTAAATGGTATAAGGTTATTATAACAACATCTAAAATGATGGAAACAGGGTAGGGAGCATGATTTTCAAAAAAAAAGTAAAAGGGTGAAAGAAAAAGAAATAAGGAGTAACTAAGGGGCTGGAGGGATAGCGCAGCAAGTAGGCTGTTTGCCTTTTATGCAGCTGACCGGGGTTCAATCCCTGGCATCTTATATGGTCCCCCAGCACAGCCAGGAGTAATTCTTGTGCAAAGAGCTAGGAGTAAACCCTGAGTAACCCCTGAGCATTGCTGGGTGTGACCCAACAAACAAACAAAAAAAAAGGAGCAACTGAATAGGAATACAGCATATTAGATTTTTCTTTTTTTTTTTTTGGCTAGGATTAGCAAATGCTGTAGAAATGGCATACGTTGAAGCCACATAACATTGATTTGCTAAATGGCAATATTAATTCCGCAAGTGATTGTGTTATTACAGAAGTGGATTTATTCCTAAATCTTCAGTCCTTAAGGATTGTATGAAACATTTGAATATAATATTCAGATACTGAGGAAGTTTTTGTTTATTGTACAGTTTATTTATTTATTTATTTGCTTTTTGGGTCAGACCGGCAATGCACAGGGGTTTCTCCTGGCTCTGCACTCAGGAATTACTCCTGGCAGTGCTCGTGGGACCATAGGGATGCCAGGGGATCGAACCCGGCCGGCATGGGCCGGCCATGTGCAAGGCAAACGCCCTACTCGCTGGGCTATCGCTCCAGCCCAATTGTACAGTTTGAATAGATGTGTTGGATGCTGCTCCTATAACCAAGTCTTACCTTTTAACACTATATGACAGGCATAGCTTGTACTTTCCAATTCCTTGTACAGATTAAAGTGTTAAGACCCTATCGTAGCTCCATCTAGCCCTCTCCAGTGTCTGTTGGCTTGCACAGGGGCCTGTGCTGCTCTCTGTCTCATTTGTGCCTTCCTACTCTGAGATCAGCAGCTTGAACCCTGGAACCTGTGTATCCTTGGTCAGGTTTGCTGCTCTGTAACCTGGGCTGTCCTATCTATGGCCATGCCCCAACCCCTCTTCTCTTCTGGCTTTCCTCTGGCTGAGTCTCACACTTGTGGGAAAGAACCTCTGCTCTCAGTCTGGGCACGGGTGAGGGACAAAAAGGAGTTGCCTTGCTCAGTGACCTCTTTTGTGTCAGTCTTATTTCCACTGCCAGTCATCTCATTATCTATTTTGACTGATTACACTTTTTGGTGAATCAGATGAAAAAATTACCAATTAAATTAACTAGTTTACCTGTCACCCTCCCATCAGCTCTCCTTCCACCCTAACAATTGGTTTGTTTATGATATTGCTGAAAAAACAAACCAAAAAAAAGCTCCAATGGAAAACCTACCATAAATATTTGTTGAATGAAATGAATGATTTTGTGATCAAATATGTAAGTTAAACAATCATTAAGATTAATTAAACCCGCACGGCAAGCCTGGCAAGCTGCTCGTGTTGTATTTGATATGCCAAATACCAGTAACATTTATATTAGGTCATTCCCATGACCTAATATAATGGTTTGAGACTCTTTTATGTTCCTAGAGCAAGAAGATGCCTTTGGGTTCTACTAGCATGAGACAGGACATATGGAGATATTACTGGTGCCCATTCTAGCAAATAGATGATGAACGGGAAGATCGTGATCGTGAAGATTAATTAAAGTAAGGGCTGACTATGTGGTTAGTGTCAAACTTGAACAAAAGCTCCAATGTTTTGTTTTTGATCGTTTTGTTTGAGGTCCATAAACAACTTCACTCAGAGCTTATTCCAGGCTCTGTGCCCAGGGATCATACCTAGAGAGTTTCAGAAGTGGCATTGCTTGGGATTGAACCAGGGTCAGCTATGTGCAAGTCAAGTCCATTATTATCTCTTCAAATTTTGCATCTTTCATTATCATTTTTAAATTTTTTTTCCTGTTATAATCATTTGATTGGAGAAAAAATTGATTTTTAAACTAATTTTTCAGTTGTCTGTGGATTTATATCATTTAAGTGTCATATTCAAAGTAAAAAAATATTGTCGCTGAAAGCAATTTTTGTCTATGTAAATCAGTCACTGTAGAACTTTCAGCATTTGGGTATGGACTGATCCATTCTTTGTTTCTTTGTTTTGTTTTTTTGTTTTGATTTTTCTTTTTTGTGTCACACCTGGTGATGCTCAGGGGTTACTCCTGGCTATGCACTCAGGAATTACTCCTAGTGGTTCTAAGGACCATATGGGATTGCCACGGCTCCCGCTGCACCGGCTCGCATAGCATGAAAGTGCTCACTGGGCCAGGGGATGGCTTCAGTACTTCCCCTAAAAGGGACAGTTACCAGACTGTGCTTCCCCCTAAAAGGGACTGTCGCCAACAAAGCCCCCTAGAATTCCTTTGGATGTTTCTAAGAATGCTTGGTGTGCAATTAGAGCGCTTGTTTATGCTGAAACTTAGACTCTGAGTAATGAAGAAACTGAACAAAGAAAAACCTGCGGCAACCGTAGCTTTCATCATACACAATTATAGCATAAAAATAAAGATAGTAAAAAATGCCAGCCCGTGCAGTGTCTGGCTGCCAAGGCCTGAGCTGGTCTCAGGTCCTTGATAAGGAAAAGGCCCGTGGCATTCAGGCCTTTGCTTCCCATCATTAGCGGGAAGGGAGAATTCTTGACCTATGGGTGGAGGCGACTGGCTACCCCCTGTTGGCGGGAATGCAGTGATTAGCCTCCCTAAACCTCCTGTGTGAAAAATAATTGGGCTTGTTAAAGTTAACACTTTCTAGTACAAAATCTTAATAATCTTACAATAATAAACTCTGCATAGAAGTTTTTATTTAGGAGTAGGTTAAGTTAATCTATAATATGTGCACAGACCTAGTAAGTAATTCTATGAAAATCAAAATAAAAAAATATGTATCTTACTTAAGGCAAACATAAAAGTATGTAAAAACAAAAAGACGTCAGAAAAACATGTCTGAAAAACAGGTGCAGGCAAGCAGGCAAGAGGTGGTCATATGTGGTAGACACGATAAACTTTTTTGATGTTAAAAATGTCTCCTTTGCTAAAAAATAACTGGTGTAACCTTGTGTCTGTGCATTTGTTGAACATAAAAAGAAAAGTTTTGCCTTCAGTAAACGGCAGCAGCAGCATTTGACCTCCCCTTGTGTCTGTGCCTGTCTGTCCATTGCGCCCGACGTTCCTGTTCTCCTGACTTTCTCAGCTGGTATCCCCGAGACTTAGAGCTCACACCGACTGAGCGGTCTGCGGCATGGGATGCCAGGGATAGTACCCCAGTTGACTGCATGCCTGGCAAAAAATGCTTTCCCCACTGGACTATCAATCTGGCCCCTGATCCATTCTTTGTTTTCCTGAAAAGGTGATTATTTATTTTCACATGATACCATGATACGGAACTTTTTTGTTCTTTTTTTGGGTCAGCGCTCCACCCAAGAGAAAACTTGATCTTTCCCCTTTAAGTTTCATCAGTAAATGCTCAAGATGAGAGCCTTCTACTGAGAGTATACTACCTACACAGCAGAGTCTGGCAAGCTACCCGTGTTTTATTTGACATGCCAAAAACCAGTAACAATTATGGATCTAAGTTCCATGACCTGAAGAATGGATTGAGGCTCTTCCTGTCCCTGGAGCAAGCAGATGCCCTTGGGCTACACTTGCTTACAACAGGCCAGGACTATGGAGATGTTACTGGTGCCTGCTCTAGCAAATGGTTGAACAACGGGAAGACAGTGATACGGTGATAATCACTTGATCACTTGACTTCCCATTATTCGTTGATTTGCTCGAGTGGGCACCAGTAAAATTTCCATTTGTCCCTGTCACATGCCAATGTAGCCCAATGGCATCTGCTTGCTCCAGGAATGCGAAGAGCCTCAAACTGTTCATTCAGGGTCTTGATGAAGAAGTCTGACCAACTTGTAGGAGGGCAGTCATGTGATCTTTCGACATACCGTGGGATGCTTAAGATATCCTTTTCAAATAATATACTTTAGATTCTAGACCCCCTTTTGTATTTAGCATAGTACATTTGCATGTGCACTGGTAAGGACACAGTTGGAATATTGTGTTCTGCTTAGTGTGCTAGTCTTGGAATTTAGAGTGAGATTTTTCTGGGAAAATAGTATCTCAGATCTTCAAACCTCTGAAGAAAATAAGAATAGTGAGCATGAAGAATCAGAGCATAAATTGAAAATTATAGCATTGTAAACTACAACAAAAGAAAGATTATTGTCTACTAGGATGGACTTTCTCCCTTTTGGAGAAGGTTGAATTCACCTGACCTTTTAGTTCTCACCATACTTGAATTTTCTGCATTGCTTGTATAAAGAAAGTATACAAGTCTTAAACATTTCATTCTTTTTCTTGCTAGTAGAAATAACAAAAAAAATTACTCTTCAGTTTTACCTTCTAATTATGTGTTTTGATTTCTCAATCTTGTTCAATCATTTTTTTTAAATGCCTATCTAGCTTGTAATGAAAGAAAAGTTACAGTTAGCCAATGCAAATTCATTTTACATGATGTTTTCTCTACCTAGTACATACACTTATGTTCAACGAAAATGTTTGAATAAGCATTATACTTTGGAATTTCAGATTTTTATTTCAGGTAGCCAAAACAAGTGGTAAAATATATTCTCATTGTAATAAATTTGATATAGTTATTACTTAATGAAGTTTGTATATCCTTTCAGCTTGCATATGTGGATAGATCATCAGTATAATATGATTACTACTTTAACTAGAAAGAAATACTGTGTACATTTAAACATTTTAAATAGTTTATTCACTATATTTTAAAATTAGTTACATTGAAGTTTAATGTACATCTATATTTTTATATCTAAAAATTTAAACATAGCATTTATGTTGAATTTGACAATATTATTTTTCTACTAATAGAAATAATCTTGATTATCTATACTATCAAAGAAGATATTTTGTTAATTAGAATAAATGTAAGAAAAGTGGAACATTTTAGACTTACTTATGCAATTGTGTTAAAAATTTCTATCATTTTTAAAGATTAAAAATGAAATACTATGAAACTGATTAATTATATATTTTAATATCATAATTACTAATTCATAGATATTATTTTAAGCTTAGCTGTAAATACAATGTGATAGATATCACCATTCTGATTTTGGGATTTTAAAAGAAAACATCAGATTTCAATATTTTTAAGATATATTAAATCACTAAAACTTTAGAGTCAGTTAACCCTATAAATAATGTGGGGTCCAGACTGTTCAACTGCAATTTTTAATACATTTCAATTACATTGCATTTGTATGTATTTAAATATACATTTCAGATGGATGTGTGAAATTTCTCTTTTTGACCAAGAAAAGCTTTTCATCTTTGTTTTTCTTGGGCTACACAGTAATTTTCTGGAAGAAATAATTTGGAATTATTAATAAGAGGAAAAATTGTTTATACAATAGATTTCTTAACAGTACTGTCTGGAAAATTGAAAATCAAATATAAAAAGTGTGGATGATCTTAAAAGGGAAAATATAAATCATTTGAAAAGTTTTCTTATGAATTAATTTTACACATGTTATTTAACTTTTTCACGTCACTAAACTTTATTTTTATACTTTAAATTTTCCTTGACACATACTTATACAGTGTAGTAGAAAATGAGAAAATAATTTACAAGGAAATCTCAATCTGGTATTTTTCTCTAAATCTAGCTAGGAAAGCCATTCTGGTTTGAATTAAAATTAAATGGATAAATATTGGCTACTGCAAAAAAAATCACTATCATAGAAATAGTATTGACTTAAGTCTAATGTATTGAAGTCCAGATCTGTGTTTTTCATTTACTTACTATAGTGTCTTGAAGTACTCTCTTAATTAGGACTTATTTTCTTTCATCTGTATAATGACAATAATAAGTTTGTGGTTTATCCCTGTTACAGTAAAATGTAAAAAAATTTTATGAGTATATTACTATGAATCACCCATCTCTCTGTATACATTATTCTGTGTAATTTTTGCCAGTCAGTATATACAGTGTTTTATGAAATTACTGCTTTCCAGATAATATATCAAAGGAAGTTGTAGACGAATGTGTAAAATTTTATAATAAACTAACACAAAAAAAGACTGAGATTAGTCAAGATCCTTACAGATGGCAGTTTATAGTTTAATTATTTATTATTCAATTTAAAAAGACTTAAATTAGGTGTGAGTAGAAAGACATTTTGTCACCTTTCTACTTATTTCATTACTAATGAATGCTTAATCCATTAGTTGTGGAGCTACTCATGTCAAGAGTATTTAGATTTTGATATTGAATTTCCTGATCAAATTCAGTATTTTCCAAGTCCTGGTGTTTAAAAAATATCACTATTCCTTTTAGTGTGTCGTCTCTCAGTGAGTTATTTATGATATACAGACTGAGGTGCATGACTCATTCACATGTGATCATATGATCAATCACAAAGACATTTCACCCAAAAAAGACTGGTGTACTAATATATTATTTGCTGAGCTTCTCTTGAATAAACATTTACTGATCTATTTTCTTAATACTTGAAAATCTTCTATTTTTCCAAAATTGCCTAAGTTGGTTTTTTTTGGAAAAAATCCTCCAGATTTGAAGTTCAAATTGGAGGTTAGATTCTGAGTAAATATTTTCTAGGGGTCATCTGAGGCAAAAACATATTTTCACCTTAACCTTACAATCAAAATACAATAGAGTATAATTCATAGTATTTTCCCTCTATTTCTTGAGCAATTTAATATTTCACGTTAACTTTCATCTTTGGAAACTATTTTGTTGAAATCAATGTAAATCAGCTTTTAATATTACAAATTTAGTTCATATGACAAGGCCCTGGAATTGGCATTGAGTCCCTAGGAAAGAGCTGATACTTAGGAAGTTTCTAAAATTGAAATGTCTTTTTATTATAACTGTCATGCAAAAATAAGGATTATAAGAGTCACTATGCTTTATTACTATAGCAGCTGTTATTATAAGCATACTAAATGAAATGGGTTATATATTGGTTTTATGAAAAAGGGCAATTTGCAACTTGGCTTAGATATTTAATCATTATGCTCAGCATGTGACTTAAAATTTATTGCCAGGATCAATATATTGCATTAAGTGTGTTGAGAAAATATACCACATGTTCAGAGTTTTGGAATGAACAAATTCACACATCTATGAAACATAGTTCTTAAAATAATAATTTTATAAAATAGGAATATTTGCAAATTTTCTGAGGTATAATAAGAGCAGTAGTTTATTTAGCTGACACTTTGATAATATTCCCTTTTTATTATTGACATTTTTTACGTATACCTTAGTCTTTCAAAGTAATCAGCTATCTAGGACTATTTAATCTATAGAGTTTTTTCTCATTGATTACCATTTCTACCAGCTTTTTTAGCAAGTTCTATCTTCTACTTTCCTTCTCGTTCTTATCCCATTCCCATTTCTATACCTGTGTCAACTCTTCCAGCTTAAAAATGGCTTCAACCTCCTCTCTTCCCATGAAAGTTATCTTTTATTGAATAATTAATCACTTAAAAATGATGTAACTTAAATCACTTTAAAACTTTGTAAAAAATATGGACAATTGTCAAAAATAAGAGAAGCAACAAACTATTCCATATCTTATTACTTGAAAGTAATATTGTGATGTATTGTGTATATCTGGTAATGATGTCATTAATAAAAACTTCTTCTGCAGTTAAAAGATCACAAAAGCTATCCAACCAAATGTTTTTAAGATATTATGGATTGGTAGAGCTATCTATCCACATGGTCTACAGCTGAACCTCAACAAAACAATGTTCATGAAAAATAAACTAGTTCCAGAGATCCCACTCACTCTCAATGGAACAGACATCTCTGAATGCAGCTGTTATGTGTACCTAGGTCGAGAAGTCAACATGATGAAGCGACCTAAAACCTTAACTGCACAGGAGGAAGGGAGCAGCATGGAACGCCTTCAAGGGCATCGAAGAAATAGCTAAAAGGACAAAGAACCTCAGGCTCCGGGCACATTTCTTCGATTCCACCATTCTCCCTGCATTAATATATGCTTCAGAGACCTGGGCCCTACAAAAGCAGCACGAGAATGCTATTTGGGTCTCCCAAAGAGGAATCAAAAAGAGCTATGCTTGGAATATCACACCTCACTCAAGTGAGAAAAGGAATCCAGAGTTCCAACCTCCATCGCTGTTCCAGAGTCAGGGATGCTGTCTCGTTTTCCAAGGCATCGAAAATCAGATGGGCTGGACATGTAATGCAATTTGGAGGCGACCGCTGGACTAGAGCCATTACCAACTCGACTCCACGGGATGTCAAAAGATCATGTGGCCGCCCACCTACAAGATGGTCAGGCGTCTTCGTCGAGACCTGAATGGTTGAGGCTCTTTGTATTCCTGAAGCAAGCAGATGCCACGGGGCTACATGGCATGTGATAGGGTTTAATGGAAATGTTCCTGGCGCCTGCTCAAGCAAATTGATGAATACCGTGATGTCAAGTGATCAAGTGATGGACTGGTATCATACGGTATTTTACCATGCAGAATGATGTCCTTTGAGACTCAGTAGTTCAAACATATAAGATTGGTTTAAATTTTCTTAAAATATGGGGCGAGAGAAATAGGACAGTAGGTAAGATGCTATCCTTACAGCCAGCTGACCCAGCACCATATATGACCCCCTAGGTATGACCAGGAGTCATTCTTGAATACAGAACTAGGAGTAAGCCCTGGAGACAGAGCAATAGTGCAAGGGGTAGGTCATTTGCCTTGCACACACCCAATCTGAGCTCAATCATAAGAGATCCTGAATACAGAGCCAGAAGTAAGCCCTGAGTAAGGCTGGTTGTGAACACAAAAAACAAACAAACAAGTAGTAAGCTCTAACCACAGTTGATAGACCTGATACCTGTCCCCAACCCCAATTGTTCTTGTTTAAGCTATCAGATAATTAGATTCCTGACTGAGTGCCTATGACAGGTGAATATTACTTTGTCATAGTAGTAAGTGAAACAGTAAGAATTACAAAATATTTTGCTATATTCTTCATGCTACTTGGATGAAGGTTAAAATAAAAAAAATATGGTGATAGAGATAAAAAATGGTTACTTTTCCACCATGGAATTGATGAGAAAGCTACATGAGAGGCTTTCTAAGATAATAAAATTACTCTGTATTTTGAGAGAGATGTTAGTAATATGAATTTATATGTTTCTCAAAGCTTACTGAAATTGACACAAGATCTGTGCATAGATCACATGTTAATTCTACCTCAAAAAATATTTTAGAATGTAACTTGTACATTTTGTTATTCATTTCCTAAAAATGTAATGAATTGACAATACTAAACACTAGAGTACATTTAGAAGTAAAAGTGTTTATTTTTTCATATAAACTTGTTTATTCTTTAGCCTAATATTGTAAATTAAAATGCTATTAAGGGCCTATGTGCAAAATTGTAATTTTCTAGGCAAAATAATATTTTTAAAGGCATCAAATATAATTATTGTAATGCAGCTTAGTAAGTTTGACTACAAATATAAAATGATAAATAGAATATCATTAAAGTGCTCAATATCATTAAAAATATATCATAAGTAGTAGTACTACAATTACTAAACATAAATATTGAAATCAAAGTATAATAGCATGCTATTTATTTTATAAAATTAAAATATGTTACTATGGCTTTCAATGTTAATATTTATATAAGTATATAAATATTTTGTTCCTTCAATATTTGTACTTATACATATAAAATTTATATAAATATAGTCATATATATTGATATATCTACTACAAGCAATTGTGCCAATTATATAGTTTAGTTCTACTTAAAATTACTCACACTCCCAATTTAATGGCCACTATACCTATATCTTCGAATTTTTGAGTAGGTGATTGGGATAAAAAATGCTATCTCTTACATTACTGGGCCCCCTGGGATGAACCCAGAGACAAAGCAGAGCCTGGCAAGCTATCCGTGGTATATTCATTATGCCCAAAACAGTAACAATAATGGACCTCATTCCCAACGAATGGAGATGTTACTGACACCCGCTCAAGCAAATCGATGATCAATGGGAAGACAACTGATACAAGTGACAAGTGATCTCTTATGTTTATAAAACAATATATTGTTAGAAAAAAGAAAAGAATGTTTACACTTTGATACAAGTTCTCATCTATAACCTGTCATTACCCATTAGGAAAGTTTGGTTGACAGAAACATTTACTGGAATACTAATACCTTTAGTAAATACAGCATAAACTTGCCAAAGACATATTTTTTCATTAAATAGGCATAATTAAAATATAAAGGATTCTACAATTTCAGAGTGAGGTACATTCTTTTGTTGCTTTGGGGCCTAATTGTAATAAAATTTTAATAGTGATAGTCATAATGTAATTGATAGTATTTTATTTTACTAATTTTATCATCAGCAGCATTCTACTTCCCTCAACGGGGAGAAAAGGCTGCAAAGTTTAAGAAGAGAACTCCCAGAACGACCACCAACTGGGAACTCTTTGGCACCATTGCAGCAACATGGGAAGATAACATCATTGGCGACATCGATAAAGAATACAACCGACTGGTTCAGCACCTCAATGATTGTGCGAAGAATGCCGAGAGAGAGAGAAAGCAAAAGAATGCCAGTCTTCAGAAACTCTCGAGCTCATTCGCCAACTTGGCAAGGCGCGAGCCTCAGGAGACCAAATGCTAACGTCCAAGCTTGCTAAACAGTGCAGAGAAGCGATAAAAGAAGACCTCAAAGACAGAAGAGCAGAAATACTGGAAGATGCAGCAGAAGCCAGGGAAAAGCATTCACACTGCCCGCCTGTCCTTTTGCCAACTATAAGACCAAGATGACTGCCCTCCGACGCCCTGATGGATCTATCACATCTTCCAGAAAGGCAATGGAGAAGATTATCCATGACTTCTACTCAAATCTCTTTGATAGCCATATCCACCTGCATACATACCAAATTCCACAGAATGGAAATGTCATTCCCAACATTCTCCCTTCTGAAATCTGACATGCCAGCTCATTGGTAAAGAAGGGAACAGCACCAGGCCCAGACAAAGTCAGACCCGAACACCTGAAGAATCTGCCGTCGGTACTTATCATTACACTAGCTCAGCTCTTCACATGCTACCTGTCCGAATGCAAGGTGCCCTCCCAATGGAAAATTAGCAGGACAGTTCTACTGTTGAAGAAGGGAGACATTCACGACATTGGCAACTATTGCCCCATCTGCCTGTTGTCTGTCATCTACAAGCTGTTTACATGAGTCATCCTGAACAGGATTAGCACAACACTAGATGAAGGACAACCATGCGAGCAAGCAGGCTTCGGAAAGGATTCAGCGCAATCGACCATATCCACACAGTAACCAAGCTCATCGAGGTTTGTAGGGAGTACAAGATGCTGCTCTGTCTCTCATTCATTGATTTACAGAAAGCCTTTGATACTGTGGAGACTGAAGCGGTCATCGAAGCCCTAGCCAAACAGGGTGTTCAAACACAATACATCAAGATCCTTCGTGAGCTGTATTACTGATTCACCACCAGGATCTCACCATTCTACAAAGAAGTGATCATTAATGTGAAAAGAGGGGTTCGACAGGGTGATACCATTTCACCAAAACTCTTCAGCACCACCCTCAAGAACATCATGCGACAATTAGAATGGGAAGGAATGGGAGTGAAGATAGATGGTCGGCAACTACACCACCTCCGCTTCGCTGATGACATCATTCTATTAACACCAAACATTAGCCAGGTGGCACAAATGCTGGCTGACTTTGACCAAGAATGTGGAAAGATAGGTCTACAGCTGAATCTAAAGAAAACAATGTTCATGAAGAATGAACTAGTCCCAGAGGCCCCATTCACTCTCAATGCAACAAATGTCTCTGAATGCAGCAGTTATATGTACCTATGTCGAGAAATCAACATGATGAATGACCTAAAACCTGAGCTGCGCAGGAGGAAGAGAGCGGCATGGAATGCCTTCAAAGGCATCGAAGAAATAGCTAAATTGACAAAGAACCTCCGGCTCTGGGCACATCTCTTTGACTCCACCATTCTCCCTGCATTAACATACGCCTCAGAGACCTGGGCCCTACGAAAGCAGGATGAGAATGCTATTCGGGTCTCCCAGAGAGGAATCGAAAGAGCTATGCTTGGAATATCACGCCTCACTCAAGTGAGTGAAGGAATCCGGAGTTCTGACCTCCGTCGCTATTCCAGAATCAGGGACGCTGTCTCGTTTGCCAAGGCATGGAAAATCAGATGGGCTGGACATGTAATGCGATTTGGAGACAACCACTGGACTAGAGCCATTACCGACTGGATCCCACAGGATGTCAAAAGATCATGTGGCTGCCCACCTACACGATGGTCAGACTTCCTTGTAAAGACCCTGAAGGAATGGTTTGAGGCTCTTCATATTCCTGAATCAACCAGATGCCATTGGGCTACATTGGCACGTGATAGGGTCCAATGGCAATGTTACTGGCGCCCGCTCGAGCAAATCGATGAATAACGGGATTCAAGTGATCAAGTGATCAAGTGATCAAGTGATCATCAGCAGCATGATGATGATGATAATAAAATTAGTAAAATAAAATACTGATCCAGAGACAGACATGGGGAAGAGCTGCTACTGACTCTCACTGTGCACAGCCACTCATGAGGTGCCCGGGAGGAATGGCAGGTTCTAGCCCTGGCCCACCACCCCAGCAGAGCCTCACAACAAGCCAGATGACCCCCACTCCATGAGGACCTCCATTTTCCACATCCGGACTTCCTCCTCATCAGAACTCCACCCAGCAGACCAGCCTCTCACAGCCTGGCTCGCGCGGCCGCTTGTGGCTGCGTGGTTCATCAATAAATGCTGGATTTTGTGATGACGACAAGAGTATGCTACCCACATGGCAGAGCCTGGCAAGCTACCCGTGTCGTATTTGATATGCCAGATACCAGTAACAATTATAGACCTCATTCCCATGACCTGATGGAATGGTTTGAGGCTCTTTATGTTCCTGGAGCAAGCAGGTTCCCTTGGGCTCTACTTGCATGAGACAGGTCATATGGAGATATTACTGGTGCCCGCTCGGAGCAAATCGAAGATAAACGGGAAGACAGTGATACAATGAATTTTATCATCATTTTATTGATCAAATGGGCTTTGACTACATATTTCTGAATTCACGGTTAAAATGAAATCATGGTACTGCGCTCAGAGATCACACCTATCAGGGCCCCTGGACCATATGCGGTGCAGGAGATTGAACCCCAATTGACTGCTGCAAGGCAAACATTCTCTCCATTGGCTCCCCTGAAGTGGGGCTTTTGACATGACATTTTGATATCAGAGCTTCAATCATATTACCAGTGGTATTATTCTATAAAATTGACTACTCAAAAGGATTTTATTAGCCTTTTGGCATATTTGTTTTAAATGGCATATTTATTTTAATGATATGTTAGAAATGATTAAAATATTTAGTTTGCTGTCCTAGGTGAAAACACACTAATATTATATAAACATGATTGATCATCATCAGAGAGCAAGTGTTATTAAAATTAAAGTTCACTGAACATGGGGATAGACAATTCCTTTTCAGGTATGTTAAAAGAATGAGGAAAAACAGAAATCTATACATAACTTTAGATAAAATTATCTAATTTTATATTCTGTAACTACCACTTCTAAGATGTTTAATTTTTATCAAGTACCCTATCTGCCTGTGTCTTAAAATGCATATATATATATATATATATATATATATATATATATATATATATATATATATATCTTGATAATGTCAGGTATTAAATCAATAGTGCACATGCTTTTATTCTTGAATACTGGAAAAATAATCTTAATATCCATTTATCATAAAGTTATTTAGACCAATATGGCTTAGATTAACTATAATAACTTACTTAAATAATTTATGACCTTAAAAATCAAGTTACGGTCTAGGAGTTTCTTTAGGAAGCATTTTTCCCCCAAGAATCCTGGAAACATCTATAAGTAAAGCAGTTATACTCTACCTTTTCTTCCCCAATTTCTCTTTTATTTACCCTACTGAAGATTTTTTGAAACATTATTGGAATCAGAATGTAGTATAGCTGCTAGGACTCTTGCTTTGTAGGTAGCTGAGTTAGATTCTCCAGCACCTCACTTAGTCTCCTGAGCCCTTCCAAGAGCACTCCATAAGCAGAGAGCCCAGAGGAAGCCCTATTCATATGGGACTAGGCACTCCCTTGAAATTAAAAATGTATTGTTTCTACTGTGAATTAAGTATTAACTGTGATGATATAACTATGAATGTTTTATTGTTTGTTCTTGCCAATCTCAGAGTTGATAAAATTGATATTACAGAAAAGTCTGTGAATAGATTGGAACTTTGCAATATTCAGTATTTCTAGATTAGGTGAGTCAACCTGAGATATAATTAAGTCATATCATCAATTTCGCTGAGTCTTGGAACTGAGACACTTGTAACAAGTTGACACAATATGACTGCCTGATTTTTTAGATGTGTATTGATAAGCTCGATAGACTACTGAAACAGAGTGGTATGTGAAATTGCTTAAAACTCAATTTAAAGAAAATACATTTTGATAAACAGGAACTCGTAATTTCTAAAATATCTGTTTTTTCTTCATCTTACAAGTTAATTCACATACTGGCCAAAAGCAAATAGAATAAAACTACATATTTAAATTCAGAACTACAAATAACTAAGTCAATATTTTTAATTTTATATAAAAATTATAAATTCTCATTTATTCATAATATTTGTTCTTGCAAGCAATTATACTTCTACTGAAATTCAACATTTCTCATACTCTTAAATAATCACAACCAATATACTGCATAAAAATTTCTTCCATTTTAAAAAAGAAACTCACTATTTTTATGTCACATCTTCATTTATTTTTCCATTTTTCTACTTTATAGCAATGATATTTGTCTCAAAATCCTCTTCTCCCAGTCTTCTTAAAGACTATAAAAATCATTTTCTACCCCAGAAAAATTGCCAACAATGTTAATATCAATGATCAGTTTTCTGTCTTGCTTTCATTCCTCCTTTCATCAGAATTTTATGCAACTGATATCTTTCTCTCTTTTGACTCATTATTTAAGCTCGCCTTTGTATAAAAAATAACTTGCTTTGTCTTCTCATTAGCTGTTTATTTCCTGTATCCCTTGTTAATTCATTTGTTTTACGCCTAGTTTTCCTTCTCTAACTGCACTCACTTCCTGGTTGATCAATCTCATACAATTCCTAGTATGAATTTTGTATAGATTAATCCTATATTTTATATCTTCAAGTTAGATATCTCCAGTTAAGTCCATTATGTATACAAAGTTATTCAGCATTTTAACTGTATGTCCCAAAGAATTCTCAATCTTGATAAGTTCAACACTTTCATTTCTATTTCCTCCTCCCAATCAGTACTCGACTAAGTGTGCAATTTTTTAAATTTTTGTTTTACAACAATATCCAGTGATGCTGAGGACATATTTTTTGGCCAAATGCTAAGGGATGTTTATAGAAAGCATCAGGGGACAGTAAGTGGTGCTGGGAATCCAACAGGAGACAGTTGCATGAAAGGCAAGTTTCTTATCCCCTATACTGTGTCTGTGGCCAGTGACAATAAACTTGTATTTTAATAAAGTTTGTCTCAATATCATTCATAGATTCTAAAATTTTCAAAGATCTAAGCTTTTTATCTTATAAATTGCGATGATTTGCCAAAAATTTCTATCTTGTCAATTATCGTTTGTCTTTCTTTCTATAGCATAAGGAGGAAAAAGTTCTAGTCTGAAAGTTAATGCATCATTATGGTGTTCTTTAATTTAAAAAAAATTGCAAGTATTTTACTTGAATACCTCAGAAACATTCAAGATTAGGGATGGGAACAGATTTCTAATTATTCTTGACTTTCAATCATACTAGTATGATTTAAATTACATGACTTATTGAGGAATACCAATATTAATATCACTGGAAATACTTAGAATGTGTTTTCTTTGAATTCTATTTCTATATTTTTATAATTTATTTTGAGTTGTGAATGAACAGGAATTTGAGCATTTCAGAAAATTCTTACAATCTTTTAAATACAAATTTCCCAAATTGCATCTGTTTCTATGCCATTTTTATTTAGCTGTATTGTTGCTTGTATATATCTTCACTTAAAGTGACTTTTAATTGTTGTGTTTTGATTTAATTGCACAGAGGGTCATAACCCATTCACTGGAGTTGTTTTGAAAGGTACTGGCTCTAGAGGCTTAGTGTTTCTATAGAGCTCAGGCACTCACCTCACATGCTTCTAACCTAGGCTTGATTCCCAGCACTATATGGTCTATAGAGTATTGCCAGAAGAGATCTCTGACTATAGAGACAGAAGTAAGCTCTAGGCACAATTGAGTTCGGCCTAACTCCTCCAATACAAAGTACTCTTAGAACATAATCTTTTTTGAATAAATGTTAAAATCTGTTAGCAAATCCATTTTTTTAAAATCCTGTTGATTTCACTTGCTTTTTTATCCTATTTAAATTCCTATGAATCAGTAATTATGCCATTTTTGGCCAATTGCTATGGCTAGGCCATCCAGTGCTATGTTAAGCAGCAATGGTAAAAGTGAATATCCTTCTTTTGTGCCTAAGTTTAGAGGAAAGGCTTTCCATTTTTCCCCCTACCTCCATTATGCTAGCTGTGTACTTATTGTATATTGCCTTTATAATATTGAAATAAGCTTTTTTTTTGCTTTTTTGGGTCACACCTGGCAGTGCTCAGGGGTTTCTCCTGGCTCAGCACTCAGGAATTAGTCCTGGCGGTGCTCAGGAGACCATATGGGATGCCAGGGATCGAACCTGGGCTGGCATGAGACAGCCACATGTAAGGCAAAGGCCCTATCTGTTGGACCATCACTCTGGCCCTGAAGTAAGCTACTTTAATCCTCACTTTCTATGACTTTTCACCTTTCATGGGATTTTGATTTTATTAAATGGCTTCTCTATATCTATGGAGATAATCATTTGATTTTACCTTTCTTTTTATTAATGTGTAATATAGTTTTAGTTTATTTGCATATTTTGAACCATCCTTCCATTTCCAAGATAAACTTGTATGTGATGTATGGTGAATTTAATGTATTTGATACACTAATATTGTATTGAAAATCTTTACATTTATGTCTATTAAAGTTATTCACTAAAGAGCTCTGTACAGATTCAATGCAGTCCCTATTGAGGCTTATACTTACGTTGTCCACAATGAGTTCCTATGTAAAAAAAAAAAAGTTATTCACTAAAATTTTCTTATTTGGTGATATATTTTTAACTTTTGGTATCAAGGTAATGTAAGTCTCATATAAACTATTCTGGAGAAAACTCCTCAAGTATCAAACAAATGAATAGTTAAAAATCGTGGTGTTTGCACAATAGAATATTACTCAGTTATGAGAAAAGAGTAAATCTTCCAGTCTGATGCAACTTGGATGCAATTAGAGGATGCTATAATTAAATGAGATTAATCACTTGTATCACTTCACTTGTCTTCCCGATCATCATCGATTTGCTCGAGCGGGCACCAGTAACATCTCCATATATCCTGTCTCATGCTAGTAGAGCCCAAGGGCATCTGCTTACTCCAGTAACATAAAGAGCCTCAAACCATTCCATCAGGTCATGGGAATGAGGTCTATAATTGTTACTGGTATTTGGCATATCAAATATGACATGGGTTGCTTGCCAGGCTCTGCCGTGTGGGTGGCATACTCTTTTCTCATCTCTGATTTACAGCATTTATTGATGAACTGCACAGTGAGCAGGGCTGTGATCAGCTCTTCTGTTGGGTGGAACTCTGATGAGAGGGGTGTCAGGATGTGGAAAATGGTGGCCCTCATGGTGTGGGGGGGTTGTCTGGCTTCTGAGAGCCTCTGCTGGGGTGGCAGGCCAGGGTTAGAACCCTCCATCCTTCCTGGGTGCCTCATGAGCAGCTGGGCACAGGGAGAGCCAGTAGTAGCTCTGCCCCATGTCTGTGAGTCTCTGGATCAGCATACCTGGGCCTGACTTGAAAAGACTGCTGCAGGGTGGGTTTCCCTGCAGCAGGGAGTTTAAATGAGATTAATCAGAAAGAAAAAATCAATCACTACATAATCTCACTCATTTTTTGGAGTATAAAGAAACAAACAAAGATATTAAACAATCTCTGTTGGAAACTACACTAAAATACAGTCCATGGCAAGGTGTGAGTGGCCTTTGGAAGAAGAGATAGACCTGTAATAAAAAGGTGGGATATTTTAGCACTCTGCTTGTTAACAGTAGTAAAATTATACATAGTACAATATTTAGTCATATAGTACATTTTAAGAAAACACAGAAGGAAAAAAGGAAGGGAGAAAGGCATAAAAGAACAAATGAATGAAGGAATTAAGAAATGAAGGAACAAATGGCAACAAATATTCCCATTACAGTGAAAATTTAATTTTGCACTAAATTTTCATTTTGATTGGAAGATATTTGGCAGGTTTTCTCAACTCTAAGGTGATATTCTTCATTTATCCAAAAATTTGGCATGCCTTGTTTCATGTTTTTTATTATTTATAATTTTAAAATCATTTATAGTTTTCTTCATAATATCTGGATATTTAATTTAGACTTACCCTAACTTCATTTTTTCAAATATTGAATTCTCCAGTAAATATAATTATATTTTATCACATGTGTAATTAGTTTTGCTTTCTTAGAGAACATAATAAACTTTTACATAATGATTCAAAATATAACCCTTTCCTAAAGTCCAAGTTGTTTGTTAATAGTTATACAGATAATTTTCACAAAGAAATATAACTATCATCCTTTTCTTTTGCTTTTTTCTTTACAAATAAAAGTTTCTTGCATGGTCTTATCAAGTACTATAATAATAATAGTATCTCTATCCCTGACTTCAAAAGTAGTATTTTGCACCATTATGTATAATAGTCTGTCGGGTCCTTGTAAATAAATGTTCTTAAGTAAATTACAATTCCTCTATGCCAGCTGCAGAATTCAAGTTCAGGTGCTTACTACTCTAATGTGAACCTTCAAGAGATAAAAATATGGTAAGAGAAAAGCAGCTATGCCTGTGCTGGGCTGATAATAAGCATCCAGGAGGGAAGGCAGCTTCTACACCTGGCCTGCCATCCCAATAGAGCCTCACAAGAAACCAGAGGAACCTCAACACCATTTTCAAATCTGGACTCCACAGCTCATCTGAGCTCCACGCAAGAGAAAAGCAGATCTCAAGGCCTGCTTATCAGAGTCCAACCCTACAGTGAAACCTATTTCAAGCCCAGGTATGCTTGCACCAGAGACACAGATACATGGGGCAGAGCTGCTACTGGCCCTCCTTGTGCTGGGCTGATCGTCAGGCATCCGGGAGGGAAGGCAGGTTCTGCCCTGGCCCACCATACCAGTAGAGCCTTTCAAGAAGCCAGAGGAACCCCCACATCATGAGGGCAACCATTTTCAACATATAAACTCCACAGCTCGACAGAACTCCGACCAAGAGAAAAGCCGATCTCTCCCCAGTGGCCACACATATCATCAGTAAATGCACAAACGAGAGCCTACTACAGAGAGTATAGGGCCCACATGGCAGAGTCTGGCAATTAAGTCATATTTGATATGCCAAAAAACAGTAACAATTATATACCTCATTCCCACGACCTGAACGCATGCTTTATTCTCTTTTTTATATTTTATTATACCACTGTAAGATATACAATTACAAAGACATTCATGTTTGGGTTTTGGTCATACAGTGTTCCAGCACCCATCACTCCACCAGTGCCCATTTCCCACCATCAATGTCCCCGATTCCCTTCCCCCTTCATAGCCTGCCTCAATGGCAGGTTTTTTAATCTCTTTTCTCTCTTTCTCTTTCTCTCTCTCTTTTTTCTCTCTCTGTGTGTATCTCTCTATCTCTTCCTTTTCTTACACCTTAAGGGTTGCAATTTCGAGACTATTCATGTTTTTGGGTGAGCAGATGCCCTTGGGCTACAATAGCATGCAACAGGACAAATGTAATAGTTGCTGGTGCCCACTCGAGCATCACTTGATCACTTGAGTCCCATTATTCATCGATTTGCTCGGGAAGGCCCCAGAAACATTTCCATTGGACCCTATCACGTGCCAATGTAGCCCATTGCATCTGGTTGATTCAGGAATATGAAGAGCCTCAAACTGTTTATCCAGGGTCTTGACAAAGAAGTCTGACCATCTTGTGGGTGGGTGGCCACGAGATCTTTTGACATTCCATGGGATCCAGTAAGTAACGGCTCTAGTCCAGCGGTTGTCTCCAGATCGCATTACGTGTCCAGCCCATCTGATTTCCGATGCCTTGGCAAACAAGACAGCATCCCTGATTCTGGAATAGCGATGGAGGTCGGAGTTCCGATTCCTTCTCTCACTTGAATGAGGCGTGATATTCCAAGCATAGCTCTTTCGATTCCTCTCTGGGAGACCGAATAGCATTCTCATCTTGATTTTGTAGGGCCCAGTCTCTGAGGTGTATGTTAATGAAGGGAGAATGGTGGAGTCAAAGAGATGTGCCTGGAGTCAGAGGTTCTTTGTCCTTTTAGTTATTTTTTCGATGCCTTTGAAGGCATTCCATGCTGCTCTCTTCCTCCTGCACAGCTCAGGTTTTAGGTCGTTCATCATGTTGACTTCTCGACCTAGGTACACATAACTGCTGCATTCAGAGATGTTTGTTCCATTGAGAGTGAATGGGGCCTCTGGAACTAGTTCATTTTTCATAAACAGTTTTCTTTAGATTTAGCTGTAGACCTGTCTTTCCACATTCTTGGTAGAAGTCAGCCAGCATTTATACCGCTTGGCTAATGTTTGGTGTTATTAGAACGATGTCATCAGCAAAGCAGAGGTGATGTAGTTGCCGACCATCTCTCTTCACTCCCATTCCTTCCCATTCTAATTGTCACATGATATTCTCTAGGGTGGGGCTGAAGAGTTTTGGTGAAATGGTATCACCCTGTTGAACCCTTCTTTTGATGTCAATGATCACTTCTTTGTGGAATGGTGAGATCCTGGTGGTGAATCCGTAATACAGCTCATGAAGGATCTTGATGCATTGGGTTTGAATGCCGTGTTTGGCTAGGGCATCGATGACCTCTTCAGTCTCCACAGAATCAAAGGCTTTCTGTAAATCAATGAACATGACACAGAGCAGCATCTTCTACTCCCTACAAACCTCAATGAGCTTGGTTACTGTGTGGATATGGTCAATTGTGCTAAATCCTGTTCAGTATCCAGCTTGCTCGCATGGTTGTCCTTCATCTAGTGTTCTGCCAATCCTGTTCAGGATGACTCGAGTGAACAGCTTGTAGATGAGGGACAACAGGCAGATGGCACGATTGTTGCCGATGTCGTTAATGTCTCCCTTCTTCAACATTAGAACTTTCCTGCTGGTTTTGGATTAGGAGGGCACCATTCATTCGGACAGGTAGTGTGTTAAGAGCCGAGCTAGTGTACTGATGAGTATTGACAGCAATTCTTCAGGTGTCCGGGTCTGACTTTGTCTGGGCCTGGTGCTGTTCCCTTCTTTACCGACAAGATGGCATGTCGGATTTCAGAAGGGAGAATGTTGGGAATGACATATCCATCCTGTGGAATTTGGTATGTGGGCAGGTGGACATGGTTATCAAAGAGATCTGAGTAGAAGTCATGGATAATCTTCTCCATTGCCTTTCTGGAAGATGTGATAGAACCATCAGGGCTTTGGAGGGCAGTCATCTTGGTCTTATAGTTGGCAAAGTACAGGCGGGTGGAGCGAATGCTTTTCCCGGCTTCTGCTGCATCTTCTAATATTTCTGCTCTTCTGTATTTGAGGTCTTCCTTTATCGCTCCCCTCTGCTTGCTTAGCAAGCTTGTGCGTTAGTTACCATTTGGTCTCCCCAGGCTTGTGCCTTGCCCCGTTTGCGAATGAGTTCGAGAGTTTCTGAAGACAGGCGTCCTTTGTGTCTTTCTCTCTCGGCATTCTTCGCAAAATCATGGAGGTGCTGAACCAGTCGGTTGTATTCTTCATTGATGTTGTCAATGATGGTATCTTCCCATGTTGCTGCAATGGTGCCAAAGAGTTCCCAGTTGGTGGTCGCCTGGGGAGTTCTCTTCTTAAACTTTGCAGCCTTTTCTCCCCGCTGTGAAGTAGAATTTTGCACTGAAGGAGACGGTGGTCCGATCCTGTTTGGAATTTGGGGACAGCAGCAACATCGGTCAGACAAAACAATCGATAGAAGATGATGTGGTCAATTTCATTGTGGAACTGTCCACCAGGAGATTCCCATGTCCAATGTTTCACTTCAGCCTTCTGAACTGTGAGTTCCCATGAATGGTCTTGATGGACATGAAAAACTCAGATAGTCTCTCACCATTTTCGTTCCATTCTAGGCCATGGGTCCTGATATGGAGTTCTTCGGCAGATCTTCTCGGTCCTATCTTGGCATTAAAATCACTGACTATGATCTTGTAGAAGGTGTGATCTTTTATAGAACTCCTCCAGTTCCAGGTAGAATTTCTCAATTTCATCTTCCTTTTATATGGATGTTGGTGTGTAGACAACGAAGATAGAAATTGCTGGGAGTGGGCCATATCTCTTCAAGTGTAATCATCCTATCCAGTTTGTTAGGCATTCAAATGAATCAATAATGACGGCCATGTCCGTGTTGACAAGGACACCAACTCCACCGATGCCTCTTTCATCGCATGTTCAAAAGAACAATTCTTTTCCGGTGTCAAATACAGCGTGATGTGACTGACGCCTCCTCGTCTCAGTCAGACCAATGATGTCGTACTTGATCTTTTGTGCTTGCAGCATCAGATCCTCGATTTATGTTCGATGCCAGCATACGTGCATTAAAAAAGTACAGACAGTCATTTTAGTACTTTGTTGTTTTGGTAGCCTAGGTGGCCAAGAAATTTTATCAGCACTGCTTGTTCGCCTTTCTTATTGCCCGTATTAAGGGCTCTTTCAGGGTCAGGAAAATAAATATAGAATTTGAATCAGTGTGAGGAAATCTGATAAACTTAAGACATCTTTTTGAGGGACTGGTATTGCTTCCTCCTCAGTGCATGAAGAATTCTCAAGTATAATTAACTTTGAAGGTCTCTGCGAGCCTATTCATTTGCTCTTCCCACTCGGTCTGGAACTGGTCCTATTTCAAGCTCACACACAATATTAGAGAACAGGGCAATGAAAAGGCCACACAGTGAGTAGGGAGTTTGTTTTCACAGGGCTGACTAGGGTTCAGTACTTGTGATTCCATATGGTCCCTTTGAGTCCCACCAGAAGTTCCGCCTGAACACAGAGCCAGGAGTAGACACTGAGTATCACTGGATTTGGTCCCAAAACTGAATATGTATACATATATATTATATATACACATATGTATATTATATATAATATATATGAGAACATCTTTAAAAGGGAGGTGGGAGAAGAGCCAAGTGAGAGTGACAGAGTATTAGATACATTCATGAGGATCAGATTAATGCTTGTTCACTTACATGACTTTTAATCTTTCCTATGAATTTTCATTATTACTACATTCTAGAAGACTGCTTTAGCTCAATTTCATAGCTTATTAATTTGATTTTGAACTGAGTTCAATCTCTTACCCTGTTAATTTTGGCTCGAATTTTATAAGAAATGATTTTTGTTATCCAGAAAATCTTTATTTTTTATTTGTTTATAGAAATATGAATCTAATTTTTGAAGTAGATTTCTTCTGTAATTTCATCAAGAATTCGAATTATCCTTACATAATAGTTTCATTTGTTTTTTCTAATATCTTGATTCTCACTGAGTTTAGTGTCTTTTATACAATGTTGGTTTTAGCTAAATATTAAATTTTAGTTATTGTTATCTTCTCATAAGTGTCTAAAATGACAAAAAATTATTTCCTCAATCTAGGTAAAGTGTCTTTAAAAAGTGAACTTGTGGTATTTTTTGTAGATGTTTGGGATGGGAGTGTTTTTTTTTGTCTTTTAGAGAGCATTTTTCATTGAATCTCTTGATAGCTGTAGTGCATACCTTCTTTGTAATGATATTTACTAATAATATGAGTATAAAGATATAAATATAAAAATATGAAATATAGTGATATTTACTAATATAAGAAAACTTACACTTAAAATAATATTAGTGATGGTGAGTACAGTAGTCAAGGCACATACGGCTAATGGTTAGAGTGGCTTATATTTTAAAGTTCTTCACAAACACCACCAAAATACAGAACAGAAAAAAATTACATTCAACTTATTTTATGAGGAAATTACCACCCTACTGCTATATCATATGAAGATAAAAAATATAAAATATAAGATTTATCATTTATGAATATTTGACACAAAACTCTTGCAAAAATGCTAGCAAATGTAGGGATCAGGGTAATAGTGTAATGTGTAAGGTGCCTGCCTTTTTATGCAACCAACCCAGATTCGGTCCCTGGCATTATATATGATCTCCCATTAACTGCCAGGAGTAATCTCTGACACAGAGGCAGGAGTAATCCCTGAACACTGCTGAGTATATCGCCAAAACAAACACACAACACTAGCAAATACATGAGCAACATATAAATAGCATCATGTATAATGACCACATAAAATTATACTTGCCATTAAATATTGGTTAAGGTCTACATATCAACCCTGCAAGCTTCAGAAAAAACAATTAAACATAGCTTTAATTTCTTAATTTTTTTTCCTGCCATCACATGTCTATCTAGATATGGCCAAATTACTATCAGTGCCGGCTATTTATGTAAAGAACCAGTACTTATAATTTGGTGCTATCATCTTCTTAAAAACAGTAATAGAATTCATTGTTTTCACATTAAAATCCTGTATTAGTCATCAAAAAACATCCTCTTGAAATCATTTTTGGCATAGAATGGCTCACTGAGTGATTACTGATTCAAATGACTGTCTTCAATTTAACATGTAGGCTTCCCTGGAAAATACACTTTCAGATGTTTACAAGGCGTGAAATATCTTTCACATCATCATATTCCCCTTCATTAGGTACACTCAAGAAAAGGCGGAAAGCCCTGCTATGTCTTCAGGTTGTGCTGCATTTCCCTGAGTGTTAATCCACTACTGTTTTTTTTTCTATTGAAAGTCACTGAATGTAATAAACAGAGCCCTCATTTTCTTGCCCACCTAAAAAAAGCACAGCTTAAAGAAGGTATTTTAGATAGAGCATAATGAATTGCAAATGTTTATTTGAGAAACTGTCTTCTTTACTGATTTAAGGACCTTTGACTGTCTGATAATAATAGCACATCTTTAATGCTTACTTTATATCACACATTATTCTAAGTTTTGGCATAAACTGAACAAATGTTAAAATATGAGCATTCCTAATGTATTTTTCAAAATGAGAAATTAGTCACACAAAGAAGTGTAGGTGATATTTCCATCGAGGAAATAGAATCAATAATCAAAAGACTCCCCAAACACAAAAGCCCAGGTCCAGATGGATTCACCAGTGAATTCTACAAAACCTTTAAAGAGGACCTACTCCAAATTCTTTTTAAGCTCTTCCAGCAAATTGAAGAAACAGAAACACTCCCAAATACCTTTTATGAGGCACATATCACCCTGATACCCAAAGCAGACAAAGATGCCACAAAAAAAGGAAAAACTACAGACCAATCTCCCTTATGAATACAGATGCTAAGATCTTCAACAAAATACTAGCAAATAGAATCCAAAGAGTCATCAAAAGATTATACACCATGACCAAGTGGGATTAATCCCGGAATGCAAGGATGGTTCAACATCCGCAAGTCAATCAACATAATACATCATATCAACAAAAAGAAAAATAAAAACCATATGATCATATCAATAGATGCAGAGAAGGCATTTGACAAGATTCAACACCCGTTCATGATGAAAGCTCTCCGTAAAATGGGGATTGAAGGAACCTTCCTCAAGATAATCCAGGCCATCTACTACAAGCCCATAGCGAGCATCATTCTCAATGGGGAAAACTGAAAGCCTTCCCCTTAAGATCAGGGACAAGACAAGGCTGCCCACTCTTACCACTTCTATTCAATATAGTACTGGAAGTGCTTGCCATAGCAATCAGGGAAGAAAAAAGACATTAAGGGCATCCAGATAGGAAGGCAAGAAGCCAAGTTATCACTATTTGCAGATGACATGATATTATACCTGGAAAACCCAAAACTCTCTACAAGAGGTTCCTAGAAATAATACATTCCTATAGCAGAGTAGCAGGGTACAAAATCAATACCCAAAAGTCAATGGCCTTCCTATATGCAAACAGCGAAAGAGAAGAAAGGGACATTAAAGAAACTATCCCATTCACAATTGCGCTGCAGAAAATCAAATACCTAGGAATCAGTTTGACAAAGAATGTAAAGGATCTCTACAAAGAAAACTACAAAACGTTACTTCAGGAAATAAAAGAAGATCTGAGGAAATGGAGACATATTCCCTGCTCATGGATGGGAAGGATTAACATTATCAAAATGGTAACATTCCCTAGAGCTTTATACAGATTCAATGTGGTCCCTATAAAGATACCCATGATGTTCTTCAAAGAAATTGAACAAACACTCCTGAAATTTGTATGGAATAATAAACCCCCCACGAATAGCTAAAGCAATCCTTGGGAAAAAAGAAGATGGGAGGTATCACTTTCCCCAACCTCAAGCTCTACTACAGAGCAGTGGTAATTAAGACAGTGTGGTATTGGTATAGAGACAAACCTGTAGACCTATGGAATAGAAATGAGTACCCCTGAAACACATTCTCAAATATACAACCACTTAATCTTCGATAAAGGAGCAAAAAATATTAAGTGGAGCAAAGAAAACCTCTTCAACAAATGGTGCTGGGAAAAATGGGCAGCTAAATGTAAAAAAATGAACTTAGACCTCCTTCTAACGCCATGCACAAAAGTCAGGTCAAAATGGATTCTAGATCTCAACATCAGACATGAATCTATAAGGTACGTCGAAGAAAAACATAGGAGAAAACGCTCTACGACATAGAAACGAAAAGTATTTTTAAAGACGACACACCACTGACCAAGCAAATGGAAGCAAAGCTAAACAAATGGGATTATATAAAATTGAAAAGCTTCTGCACCTCAAAAAGAAACAGTGACCAAGATACAAAGACAATCCACAGATTGGGAAAGGATATTCACCCAATACCCATCTGACACGGGGTTAATATCCAGGATATATTAGGCACTGGTAGCCCTTCAAAAGAAAAACAGCCAACCCCATCAAAAAATGGGGAGAAGAAATGAACAGAAGCTTCCAAAAAAGAAGAAATTCGAACGGCCAAAAGGCATATGAAAAAGTGCTCTTCATCTTTAATCATCAGGGAGATGCAAATCAAAACAACAATGAGGTACCATCTCACACCACAGAGACTGGCACACATCCAAAACAGCAAGAACACGGTGCTGGCGTGGATGTGGGGAAAAAGGGACTCCTGATCCACTGTTGGTGGGAGTGCCGACTGGTCCAGCCCTTTTTGGAAAACAATATGGGCATTCCTCCGAAAACTAGATATTGAGCTCCCATTTGATCCAGCAATAGCACTCCTGGGAACATACCCAGAGACTGGAAAACGCATAGCAGAGACACTATCTGTACTTCTTTATTCATCTCTGCGCTATTCACTATAGCTAGAATCTGGAAACAACCTAAACGCCCGAGAACAGAGGACTGGCTAAAGAAACTGTGGTTCATCTACACTATGGAATACTATGCGGCTGTCAGAAAAGATAAAATTATGAAATTTACCTGCAAATGGATGGACATGGAGACTATCATGCTGAGTGAAATTAGTCAGAAGGAAAAGAACAGATATAGAATGACTGCATTCATTAATACGACATAAATAGATACCAGTGTTTTACTAAATGTGGGAAATGATAATGGCAGATTAAAACTCACCATTGAATATGCACGAAGAGATTTAAGTGATAAACTCTAAATATCTGCAGGGCTAGCCACAATGTGTAAAATAAGAGGAGAGAGATGCAGAGACAGAGAGAGAGAGACAGAGT
>JAJIBD010005918.1:0-109098 GCA_021461705.1 Cryptotis parvus | reverse complement strand
TTCAGCCTGTAGACACAGTCTGGACTCAGCTCTTTGTCGCTCTGAGACCTCATCTACTAGACAAGGTGTTTTCAGTGTCAGGATCCCAGGGTGACACCCAAACCCCATCCAAGATCTGTATTGAGTGTTTGTGTTTGTTGCTCTGATTTTTGGTGGTTCATACCTGACTGTGCTCAGGGTCACTCCTGGCAGGGTTGGGGAACCATGTAGGTGTGAGGGATAGATCGTAACCTGGGCAGGCTGCATACGAAGGCAATAACCTTAGCTACTGTACTGTTAACAGCCCCTGTGCTGTGTAATTTGGAGTGGGGGTGGGGTGCCAGTGGCACTTGGGGGAACACTATGGCTGTATGTATAGTGGTACTGAAGTGGGGACCACATGGTGCCTGGGTTTGATCACACGCATGCTAGACTCTGGACTCTACCACTGAGTCCCATGCCTGGCCATTGCGTGATAATTTTTCAAACACAACTTTGTGACAGGGAGGGAACTGCACCTCTCCCCCACCACTCCCGTGTCCCCAAGCCTGATCCTGCAGTTCACAGAGGCATGGCTGAAGAACTGTTCCCTGATGAATGAGCGAAGTGAATGGCTAGGAATAAGAACCTGACTATCTGGCTTTAACCAACCTGGGCCAGCGGTGGCTCCCTGCTTCTGGGCTGAATTGCCTCCACTTGTCAAATACTGTGGCTAGGTCAAAAGACCCAGGTCACTTCCCTACTGCCTGAATAATCCACAGAACCATGGATTTATAATTATTCACCTGCCAAACCCTTTCATAAGCTCTGACTTTACAGGTCTTTCATGATCTGCAATGCCACGGGCCTATACTAATCCTCAGCATCAGGGCGTTACACAATTGGCACCCCCCAGGGCTCTGGCATAGCTACAGCCTGAAGTGGCAGTGGGGGATCTGTGACTTCTGCCGCACTCTGCCTGCCCCCTGACAGATGAAACACGATGGAAAATGCAGAATCACCCACAGCTTTGTTGTCAGTTTTAATAGCAGTGATGGACTCACACCATATGCAAGAATGTATAAAAAAAACCTTTTACTTTTCTTTTCTTTGTTGGCTGGAACAAGGTATGGTTTGTGCATAGCACATACATAGTTAAAAAAGAGACAAAATAGAGGTTTGCCATTTGAGGAGCACACGACGGAACCAGGACTGATGGATTTTGAGGAAGCAGAAACCGCATGAGGGCAGCTGGCGGCTCCACGAGGTATTCAAACAAGGCTCGGTGTCTGCCGGCTGCGGGCCTGAGGACGTGGGAGGCTGTCCTGGGCACTGTCCCTCCCATCTCCTGCTTCAGGAGGGGGAACCATGGGCTGGTATCTTGCCATAGGCCGGAGGAGTTCTCTCTCTTCTTTACCACCTTTGCAGTTTTTTTTTTTTTTCAGATGGCCAAAGAAAGAACAACTATTTTCCTTGCTTTGGTGATGGTGCACAAAACGCCAGAGACCCAGGTCCCAGGTCCAGGAATGACAACTGGCAGAGAATTGCTCCTTGGAGAGAGGAAACCCAGAGTCTTTGAAGGAAAGCGATGGGGTAGACAGACACAGGAGCGCCTTTCTAAAGCTTGTGCCCCACACGGAAGGGAAAAGGATGGAGGGGGCTGAAAGGTGACTTGGAAGCCATCACCACTGTGCTCAGCAGCTAAGATGGTGCTGGAGAGGGTGGTCCAGATGGGCCAAGACCATGTGCTTGCAATCAGGGGTGAGAGGGAGAGAGAACTACAGCTCACGGATTTTCCTTTCTCCTTATCTCTGGGTAAGACTGACTGAGCTGCCCTGAAGGGGATCTAGATGTGGAAAGGGGGCGACAACAGAAATGCACAGTGCCCAGTAGCCGGGTACTGCCCCTGCTGGGGACAGGATCCAGGCTACAGATGAGAGGTTGGCAGCCGGATCAGCTACCCAGGGAAACGATCTCCTTCGGGAGGCCTCTGAGCTGGGGGGCACACTCCCACATGGGTGCATGCGTGCATAGGTGTGTATGTAGGTGTGTTCATGAGTGCATAGGTGTGCGTAGGTTCGTGCATGTGTGTTCATGAGTGCATAGGTGTGTGTAGGTTCGTGCATGTGTGTGCAGGTGTGTTCATGAGTGCATAAGTGTGTGTAGGTTTGTGTATGTGTGTGCAGGTGTGTTCATGAGTGCATAGGTGTGTGTAGGTTCGTGCATGTGTGTGCAGGTGTGTTCATGAGTGCATAGGTGTGTGTAGGTTTGTGCAAGTGTGTGTAGGTGTGTTTGTAGGAGCATGCATGCGTGCATAGGTGTGTGCAGGTGCGGGCATAGTGTATGTGTAGGTTTGTGTATGTGTGTGTTAATGACTGCATAAGTGTTTTTGTAGGTTTGTGCATGTGTGTGTAGGTGTGTTCATAGTCACATGCATGCGTGCATAGTTGTGTGCAGGTGTGTTCATGAGTGCATAGGGGTGTGTGTCAGTGCATACATGTGTAGGTGCGTGAGTGCATAGGTGTTGGCGTGTCTGTGGGGTTGTGAACATTTTCAGGATGTTCTCGGTGCGGAGGTTCAAACTTCCTGGAAAGTGGGGAGGGAAAGGACACGAGAGGCAGCAAATGTGGCACGAATCAGTGGCTTGAGCCTGGCCACCACTGGTGTTGCTGACTTCCTCGTTGGTGGCCCCAGAGAGGAGGGCAGACTTTCGGGGGGGGGCTCCCCTTGATCTAGCTGAGAAGCCTGTCTTGGAGGCTGTACACATATTTCCCTTTTCTCTTTGTCATTGGCTCTGGGAGAGAGAAAAGCCTGGGACTTCCTGCATGCCCCCACCTCATTTTCATGCAGCTGCCCTTGAAGAAGTCAACATAGTCGAGGTCTCTCAGATACCCAGGCTGTGAATGGGGCTCCTAGCTCAGGACTGGGGGCCGGAGGATCCGTCATTCCTTGCACAAGCTCCTTGGAAATGGGAGGTTGTCTCCAGCCTTGTGTCTCTGTAAGGGTCTTCTGTAAAAGCACCACCTCAGTGGGCTGAGCCCTGGGACGAGGTGAGACGGGGAGACAGCTCCGCACACGGACACAGACACAGGAGCGGGGGTGGGGGGGGCTGAATACTGCCCCCAGGTCTTCCCACCTCAGCATCTTCCCGTTTTTGCCCCATCTGATGTTTCTGAAACCTAAAGCACTTCTAGATTAAAGAGAGCACCCTAGGGAGAATTCCACTGGCTGAGTCACACTCTAAAGCATCCGGATGCATCTCCCCTCTTCCCTGATCCTGGAAAGAGATTTCAAGTCCTTCCCAACAAGGCTACTTGCACCCCAATATTGCTCTTATTATGGGTGACGTGGTCACTTCTGCCTGATTCTTTTCTTTTTCCTGTTTTTTTGGGGGGCTACTTCCAGTGGTGCTCAGGGCTTACTCCTGGCTCTATGCTCAGAGATCACTCCTGGTGGGGCTTGAGGGACCTTGTGTGGATCAAATCTGGGTTGCCCGTGTGCAAGACAACCACCGATGGCTCGGGCCCTCCTGTCTGGTTCCTACGCAGCCCTGAGCTCTCTCCTGTTCACCCTTGCAGTATGAAAAAAAAAGTGCAAGTGAACACTTGAGGAAACGCCTTTGAGGAAATGGGCCACACGTGGAAGAGCCTCAAGGAAGAGCCACAGTAGAAATAAGGAGGAGGAAAGGCATTGGACCTAAAAAGCTTCCCTCCTCTCTGGCTCACAGATCACCCATCCTCCATCCTTGCCTCCTGCCTCCCTCCACCAGGAACAGAGCCTGGGTGCCATGGGGTGGCCACGCCTGATGACCCCTTTGGATTAAACCAATGATGACTCCAGACAGGACCTCTTGAAAGACTTAAGCTTCGCTGTCAGCTTCCCAGCAGATGTGCCTTTTGCTCTTTCCAACAGTCACGATGGTCTGAAGTTTGCCTATTTGCATGTGATCTGAACGCCCATGCCCTGCAGACCCCATGCAAAGCTTGGACATGTGCATGGGGGTTCGCGGCGCTGACCCTCTGGGCATCCTTTGCTCCCTAGGATGCACGTGCTGTCTTCCCCACATCAGCCCTCCCCAGTCTCTGCTCTCCGCTGTACTATAGAGCCCCCTGGCTCCCTTCACCATCCATCCCCCAACTGCAGGCTCCGTCTTCAACACACAGGCACTAGCCTCTGATCTATGTATAGAGGAGCCGCATCTGCACATAGTGAGGTGCGTGGGAGAGGTGGAATTCGCAGCTGATGAGGGGTTGTCTTTCAGGCGGGGAGGGGCCAGGCAGGGCCAGTTCACTCTGTAACATGATGGTTCCTGGATGCTGAAAATATTTGCCCTCCGATTAAGGCCTCTCTCCGGCTTCTGATTTAGGAATGTTCCAATGGCTTAGGAATCCTCAGGCAGACCACTTTTGGAACCCCTTGGGGAAACCTCTGCTGGAAATATGCGCCAAGGCCAGGAAGTAAGAGGATGGGCAAGGGCTCGCGTGGAGCCGCCCGGCGTGGCTCCTTGATTCCACAGGATTATCACTCTCCTCCTTTGGCCAGGGGGGGGGGTGGGAGGGTGAAGAAGCCATGGGGGGCAAACTCTGGAGGTCACAGCACCTGTTCATGGTCTTCAGGCCCCGGAGGAGGCGTGAGCGTGTGGGTGTGTGTGTGTGTGTGTGTGTGTGTGTGTGTGTAGGCACCCGGAGATGTTGATCAAGAAGGAAGTGAAGGTATCAGGTGAGAACTTGGGTGAGGTTCCTGGATGTGGCTGGGAGAAATTCTCCTCTGGAGGCCAAAGCTGCTCCACTTCCTTCTTGCCTATTTTGTACCCCCTTACCCCTCGCCAAAGACATGGCCATTATTAGGATCCTTGTCATCTGAGGTTAAAATAAGACCTGGTTCCACATAAGGAAAGATGCTGGCCAGGCAGCCTGGCCCTTGGCCTGTTCTTGCAGCCCTGGGCAGCTCTGCCCCTCCAGCCAAACAGCTCCCCACAGAACATCCCTTCTGCTGCGGCTAGCCTTGCCGGAGCGTCCTCCTCATGGCGGGCGCTGCCCATTTCCTCCCAGGCAGGAGCGCCCTCTCCCCCACCTTATCTCAGGCCCAGCCGGAAATAGACCAAGTGCCATGCCTGCCCCCTCCCCGCCTTTTCTGGTTTCCACTTCAATCTGGTCGCCTGGTCGGTTGCACACCTGGAGGCCCACTGCTCCCTCACTACTGCTGCCACCTCTGAGTGGAAAGATGATTTTTGCAAACCTGCTGGACATTCCTGCAGGCGGAGCCTACAGGCAGGACAGAAGGAAACAGCAGTCATGGCGCTGACGGCCCACATGGAGGCGCGAGGCTCAGCGCCCACACGGGAACTTGTCCCCGGACCCTTCTGCACACACACAGCCCTGCTAGACATGTGTCCGCTGCACCTTCTTTCCTCAGGCGATGTCAGAGTGTGGCCCCTTCTCCATGCTGGCTGTCACTTCTCTCCTGGGTGGGTGACATGCCCTGGGGGGTCCAGTGGCTGAGAGAACCCCTCCAGGTCTCCTGGCAGGAACAATGGACACTGACTTCTGGCATTTGTGTGTGTGTGTGTGTGTGTGGAGTGTGTGTAGGGGATGTGTCACGTGTGCAAAATTCCAAGAGACAACATGTGACGTTCCACTGGCAATCTTCTCTGTGTGGAAAGGGAAGTCCTTATATCCTGGGGAGGAAGTGGGTGACTGTCATGGCCGCTGACACCTTGCTGCCGCGCTTGATGCGTCCATATTTGCTCAGTGCGATGTAGGCCCCTCGGTGCAGGTCGGACTCGTAAGCGTTATAATTGTTGGGCAGAAGCGTCTCTCGAATTTGCACTCTTCCTGGAAGCTGGGCTGTGAAGGAAGCAGATTCAGAGTTAGGGCACTGACGCGGTGTGTGGAGTGGCTCTCCCAGCCCTTCCCAGACCGGGAGAGCAAACTACTCAGCACCCCTTCGGCACCCCTCTTGTGATCCTTCTCAAGCCAAGGACTGGGAGGGCTTGGGAATGTAGAGGGGAACGGACACTCCCAGCTCAAGGCATTTCCCGCTGGGTTCGTGCATGATACTTTATCTTAATCAGAGAAAGGATCAGGAAAGAGAGTCGTGAACGGATTTGGTTGTTGGGATTTGGGGTGATCCTCAGTGAGTTCTGTTCTTTCTGGTTGTGTGCCTTTGGGAGGTTTCTATTCTCACCCCCACTTGGTTCTCTTGCCTGCAATCTGTGTGGTTGGGGGGCCACTGGGTCAACAGGGGGTGTTAAAGTTCTTCCCTGAATGTCATTTGCTGGAGCTGTGGGCCAGCTCTGTCTGTCCTCCAGATGGTCAATTCCCTTTTTAAAAAAACCCGCTGTCTGTGTGACTCGGAGCCCAGAAAGGTGCCTGCCTTTCTCCAGAAACCCAGCGTTCCCCCAGGGAAGTGTGGGAACAGGGTTAGGAGGAGCAGTTTGTTTTACAGGGGCCAAAGAACAGGGTTTGTGAGGTGACAGGTGGTGCCAGGGAGTCTGGGGCTGTGACAGATTGCCCCCTTGGGAGCTAATTTGGTAGAGAGGCCTGTAGACCACCTGTTCAGCTGACATCCTGCCGCCCATCAACACGTTCATTCCCCATAAATCACCCGAGTCCTCCTTTATTCCTAGAAAAAGGGACTCCTTCCTGCTCAAGGCCACCTCAAGGCCTCTCCAGGGCCTGGAAGAGTTCCTGAGTCTTTGCCAGCAAGTAGCTGGAGGAGGTTTGGGATGGGGTCCAGGGAGAGAGAATGGGTGTGAGTCCAGAGAGCTGGATCTAGCCTTTAAAGGAAGATGCAACCGCATGCCGCAACCCCCCTCCCCGAACCTGCCTCTTTGATATTTTTAAGTGTGGGAACCTGGGGACACTTGGTGGATGAAAGATAACACTGGAGATGGAACTGGCGCTGGAGCATCAAATGCCTAAAACTCAGCTATGAATAACTCTGTAAATCACTGTGTCTTAATAAAACTCATAATTAGAGGAGGCTTCACCAAAACAGAAAGACTATATGGAGCCTAATTCCTGACTCCTTCCTGGCCATTGAGGCCATTGGTGAATATACCACTATTTTCTATTCAGGTTTTCTACTTCTTGAATCACTCTCGGAAGTGAAGAGGGTCTTGAGGTGTGGTAACAGAACTGGAGTGGGGCTTATACAATGTGTGGTCCCCGACCCCTCTCTGCTATCTCCCTGGCTACTCAGGAAGCAGTCAACGTGTTAGCCCATGGCCAACTCTATGTTGTCAAGATACTCGAATTCCCTGAGATAAGCACTGAGTCTTGTGTGTTTGTGATGCTGAATGAAGGAAGAGTCAAGTAGAAACGTAGGGAGTATTCCCCACACACACACACATACACACACACATACTCCCCACACACATACACATACACACACATACCATCACCCTTCTTTGTCTACTGCACACAGTACTTTTGCCTATGATAGTGAACTCTCCATGAAGGTCAGCGCTTTCACCAGTCACTGCCACTGGCACCTGTGAACCATGCCAGGGACTTGTGGATGGCACCAGTCCCATACCCCCTTACTCCTGGTGGAGTATTCATCTGGATAAAGGAGGAAAAGTGTGTTGGCAGAGCAGCTTTGAGGTGGAACTGATGACGGCTTATCTCTCTAGGAACTTGAGCATGGAATCAACTCTTCCAAATCTCAGTTCCCTCCTCTTAGAGTGGGACCAGGAGGAGTCATTTCCACTGAGCATGAGCTGAAGTGTGTGTGGCAAGTCTTTGGCAGTCAGCAGAAGGGAAATGAAGGAAAACCAGGTTAAAGGGATTTTTAACCTGGTTAAAGATCTTTAACCTGTGAGACAATAATCACTGTATCACTGTCTTCCCGTTCATCATCGATTTGCTCGAGCGGGCCCCAGTAACATCTCCATATGTCCTGTCTCATGCTAGTAGAGCCCAAGGCATCTACTTGCTCCAGGAACATAAAGAGCCTCAATCCATTCCGGAATGAGGTCTATAATTGTTACTGGTATTTGGCATATATATCAAATACAACACGGGTAGCTTGCCAGGCTCTGCCGTGCAGGTAGCATATAATAACCAGCAGACAATAATATCCAGCAGAAATATTTTCTCTCGCAAGAATCAGACTTATCCCCGGAGCAGGACATTCTTGTTAGGGCTAGGATGTAAAAACAGCCTAACTGGGCCTGCTCAGGAGGAAGTAGAGACCCTGGTCCAGGGCTAAAGCCCTCAGAATGTGGCCATTTGACAGGATGTATACTTTAACCCCGTGTAAAGATCTAGTAGATGCTAACCACTTTGTCTGCCTCTGTACATCTGCTTTGCTCAAGATAAGATAAGGAATGCCCGTAGCATCTTGAAGGCCGAGTACAAGATGGTATTAAAGCAAATACCGTCTTGTCAGAGCAAAGCAAATACCAGTGTCAGAGCAAAGCAGAGCCAGTCTCTCTGGCTCAAAGGGATCCTCAGCGCTCCTCAAGCATTGAGCTAAAGCTTATTAGCTTTCTCTTATCCACATTTCTGTTTCTGGAGTCTGTATTAGCTGACGGCCTAACATACCCAAGGTGAAGGAAAGAACTGACTTTCAAGAGGTGGACTATTCCTGTCGTTTATACAAATGAAGATTTTTGATGTGACCAACCAAAATTCATCTAATGTTGGGATGCAACGTTGCTTCCGTAAAAAATTATAACTAAATACAGGTTTATCATGGCCAGTGACCAAAATTCTGATCCTGAAGTAGACAGAAATATGTGGCGTGTATGAAATCAAAGAGGACCTGAAAGAAATATCAAAGAAAAGTGAGATGAAAATCACTGGAGAGGAGCTGGGCAGATAGCACAGGGCATAGGCTCTGCCTTGCATGTGGCTGAGCCGGGTTTGATCACCAGCATCATGAATGATCCCCTGAGCACCACCAGGAGTGATCTCTGAGCACAGAGCCAGGGGTACGCCCTGAGCATCACCAAGTGTGGCACCAAAACAAACAAATAAAAAGGGGGGCCGGAGCGATAGCCCAGCGGGTAGGGCGTTTGCCTTGCACGCGGCTGGTCCATGCCAGCCTGGGTTCGATCCCTGGCATCCCATATGGTCCTCCGAGCACCACCAGGAGTGATTCCTGAATGCAGAGTCAGGAGAAACCCCTGAGCATTGCCGGGTGTGACCCAAAAAAGCAAAAAAAAAAAAAAAAAAAACAGTAATACCACTTGAGAAAATAAAGTATTGGGACAATGGATTTGTTTTTTTTCATACAAAGAATATAAAGTTTGACTTCATCATCACTAAAGAAGCAAAGATTTAAATGTAATAGCAAAGAGCCTTAAAAGTCCAGAATTTTTTAAACAATAATCTCAGAATTAAGATCTTGCTAAGCAGAACAAAAAACCCCATAGGAATTATCATAGAAGAATTGGGGTCCCAAGACACCGCCTCCAAAAAAAAACCCCTATCAAATTATTTTTTTAAACCTCTACTTGGAAAAGTTACTTCAAGACATGAGTAAGCAAATCAGATAAAAATATTTATATTCATATGTACCAGAAAATACATTTTCTTATTATATTCAGAAGCCTGAGCTCACAGGAAAAAAATGGACTATAGATACTATATGGGAAGTGTCTATTAAGTAATATAATAAAGCGAAATAAGCATAAAAGTGCCCAATATGAAACATGTAAATAATAATTCTGAGGTGCCAGATTACAAGGAGAAAAACATTGCATTTTGGGGGGTCAACATGGCAATGAACCACTCCCCGTGTTCAGGGTTCCCACCCAGTAGAGCACGGGAGATCAAGCAGTGCTGGGGCTCGGACCCGGGCCTCCCGCATGCAAAGCATGTGCTTATCCCATTGAAATATCTCCCTAGCCAGGAGAGTTTACTGGGGAAGGGCAAGGAAACTAGGACTTCTTAGTTAATGTGTGAACTGTTAGAGAAAATATATAAAATATATAAAAAAGAGTTCTACAATTGTATGACTGAAACCCAATCATGGACAGGTTTGTCAATGTCAATCTCATGTTGTTATAATAAAAATTAAAAAAAATAAGAAAAGAGTTCTTGGGGGCCGAGTAATAGCACAGTGGATAAGGCATTTGCCTTGCAAGCAGCCGACCCAGGTTTGATCCCCGGCATCCCATATGATTCCCCGAGCACCCCTGGAGTGCAGAGCCAGAAGTAACCCCTAAGCATTGCTGGGAGTGGCCCAAAATACCCCCTCAAAAAAGTTTTTCTATAATACCTATGGGCATGGGGGTGGGTGGAAATCAATGCAGTTTTGAATCATGGTTTCATGTACAGAATTGATCAAATTAGTCCCTTCCACAAATGGACAAAGTGGCTGTATTCTTTTGTTTGGTTTTTGGGCCACCCCCTGGCAACGCTAAAGGGGTTATTCCTGGCTCTGCACTCACTCAGGAATTACCTCTGGAAGTGCTTGGAAGGTCATATTGGAACCTGGATTGACAGCATGCAAGGCAAATGCACTACTCGCTGAACTATTGTTCTGCCCCCAAAATTGGGCAATTTCCTTAATGATGGCAAAGACAGGACAAGGCACAGGAAAGAGAATACCGAAAGCAAGGTGCTTGATTTGCATGGGGCTCATCCTGGTATGAGCCTTGGCACCACATAAGATGTTCCAAGTACTGGTTGGGGTCACTCCTGAGCACAGAACTAGGAATAGCCTCTGATTAGAGGCAGGTATGTTCTCCCAAAATAATCAGGGGAATGATGGACTCAGCTATAGTGGACCCCAAAATAAAAACAACCAACTACAAGGCAATAAAGAGCCTCATTAGACACTGACTTGTAGTGCCCTAAACCAAACCAAAACCATGAAAACAACCACAAAGATAGATGGAGGGAAGAAGCAAGGTCCCCAGGGATGTGCATTGGGGCTTCTGTTTGTAAGCATTCACATGACCAAACCAGTGTGCGCGCAGCACGCACTCATGCGAGCTCTGTTGTGGGGGTTGAGGCTACCCCGGGGAGACTTCCTTTCCAGGTCTACACCTTTCTGATTTCCCCCTTAAATCATCCTTCTGTATTTCTTACTCATGTAAGCCAATGATTGAACACGGGAAGGGAATTTAGAATTGAAGATAAGCCATGAAGTAGGGGGATATTTGCGACAGAAATGGGGTGGTGGTGGGCTGGGGTGGGGGTGTGAAAGAGGCTGGGGTGCATGTTCTTAATGCAGGAGCCCCCAGTTAGACCCCAAGTGCTGCCTGTTCCCCAGAGTACCATTAGATGTGGTGGGTGCGTCCCCTTCTTCCAGAAATGAAAATTGATGCCTGCCATCTTCCTGGTCTAGTGTCCTAACTCCTGTCGTGGAGAAATTCCTCCCGCTTTGGATGGTGATAAAGGGAGAGGGAGAAATTGTTCTTCCTTTGGATGGTGGAAAAAGTGGGGATTTGTATATTGCTGAGAACTCTAGTGTGAAAACCAAATTGGGGTGGGGAGAGAAGGAACTGGGGGAAGAATTGAGATTTGCTTCCGATTTTGGGTTGTACCCAGTAATGCTCAAGGCTTACCTCTGGTTCTGCACTCGGAGATCACTCCTGGCGGTGTTTGGGGGACCAGATGGGGTGCTGAAAATTGGACCCAGGCTGGCCGCATGCAAGGCAAATATCCTACCTGCTGTACTATCTCTTTGGCCCAATAGTTGAGAGTTTTTCAGTAGAGGAATTTTTAGACCTCTTGGTATGGCAGAATTTATGTCTCTTAAAACCTTGCTGAAGTGTGAAGCCGGGTGGGTGCCTACACACATGCCTTCTTCCCTGCTCCTCCTTGCATTTCACTTATTTATTTTAATTTTTTGCAGGGAGAGCATTTGGGGCCACACCTGCTGGTGCTCAGGACTTTGTCTTGGCTCTGCTCAGGAATCAGTCCTGGTGGTGCCGGGGCTCAAGCCCGGGTCAGCCATACACAAGGCAAGCGCCATATCCATTGATTGCACTATCCGATCTGTGGTCCCATCTGCTCATTAGCTTTTAATCCCTTAACTCTCTCCCTTTCCTTTTCGTGATTCCTATTTTTTGTCTCTTTCCATTCTATCCCTTTCCTCTCCCTGAGCTCATCTAACCATTCTTCCCCTCAAATCCTGTACAAAACCCAAAGGAAGGAAGGAATGAACACACAGGAGACGTGAATGGAGTATGCTTTAAAAGCCCCTTTCTTACCTTCTCCAAGCCTAGGCCACTGAGCAGCCCCAACCCTCCTCCTCACTCCCATCACTCCATTTGGGGGTTCAGGTGGTTGCCAGGCCTATGGCAGGAGGCCAAGACAATTTTCCCCAACTCTTTGATGCCGCCGATGCTCGGGGCTGGTGGAGTTTCCTGCAGCCAGAGCATTGCACCAGCTGGGAGCAAGACCAGCCCCCCATGCACGGCCCATTTTCCTGGGCCCTGTGTCCTCACAGCTCAAGAATGTTGGCACCTTGGCGCTGGTGAGAAAAGTTCTCAGGCCAAGTGTACACTGTGTTAATAAAAGTAGCCACCGTATATTATTACTTGAACAAATGAAAATAATTCCACCAGATCACATTTCCTGGGCCTCCAGCCCCCAGAGCAGGAAAGTCTTCAATGTCCAGCAGGTCTAATGAGACCCAACCCGAACCCTCTCGAAGGCACGCAGCTCTGCCTTGGCAGAAGGGCCTTTGGAAAGGGACCCAATTGCAAAGTTCTGTCTTTGTCTTTTGCACTTTAAGCGTCTTCCATCCCAGATGCAGAGATAGTACAGATATCTATCTGAAAGATAGTACAAGGGTTAAGGTGCTTGCCTTGCATGTGGCTGACCCCAGTCTGTCCCCAGCACTGCACAGAGATCCCCAGAGCATGGCAGCAGGGGTCCTCAAACTATTAAGTAAAGAATATTTTCCTGAGCCACTTACTGATCTTTATTTGGGGAGGGGCACACCTAGCTGTGCTCAGGGCTTGCTCCTGGCTCTACCCAGGGATTACTCCTGATGGGCTCAGGGGTACATATGTGGTACCAGGGATCGAACCCGGGGCAGCAACATACAGAGCAAGCGCCTTACGTGCTGTACTAGTTCTCAGGCCCTGCCAGTTGCTCCTCTTATTTTATTTATTTAGTTAGTTTTGGGTTTGGGGTCATACCCGGAAATACTCAAGGGGTTACTCTTGACTCTGCTCTCAGGAATCGCTACTGGTGGTTCTCAGGGGGCCATAGGGGCTGTCGGGAATCAAACCTGGGTTGGCTGCGTTGAAGGCAAGAGCCTTATGCGCTGGGCCAGCTCTCTGGCCCTGCCACTTACCTGCCTTATTCCTGGCTGTGTGTGGACATACGCCCAGCAGAGACCAGGTGGTGGGCATCAAGAAGAGGAAAAGGACTGAAGGCCTCTCTCCTGCTGTCCCCAACTCTGCTATTTCTGTCCTTTATTGCAATGGAGACAAGGCAGCGCCCCACCCAGGTGCGATCTGCCTCTTCTATCATGCTTTCCTGAACCAAAGGCCCTTTGGAAAGGTGTGAGATGTTCTTCCAGGCGGAGCGTTCTTGTGGCCAAGCAGGGCGGGACACAGACTGAGCCTGAGGGAGAGGGTCCTGTGCGTTCTCTGGACCCTTCCTGACCTGGTCCCGTGCTGCCGGCCCAGAGCTGCTCTAGGGAAGAACTCGGCTGTTGCGGAAGCAACAGGGCACTCAACAGAGTCATGCCATCATGCAAGGCCTGTGGCTGGGCAAGCATCTGTCATGAAGCTACAGAGGCTGGAAACATGATTACCATATGGGCCTCTGTAAAGTGCTGAAAAGCTCAATTCCCTGGTAACAACTGTGTTCTTTTCTTTTCTTTTTTTTCTTTTTTGGGTCACACCCGGCAATGCTCAGGGGTTACTCCTGGCTCTGCATTCAGGAATTACTCCTGGCGGTGCTCGGGGGACCATATGGGATGCCGGGATCGAACCCAGGCCGGCATGAGCCGGCTGCATGCAAGGCAAACGCCCTACCCGCTGGGCTATCGCTCCGGCCCCCAACTGTGTTCTTTTCACCAAGGATCCTAAAAGGCTAAGGTCAGACTGTGTGTGTGTCTGTGTGTGCGTGTGTATGGTGTGTCTGTATGTGTGTCTGTGTGTGTGTCTCTCTGTGTGTGTCTCTCTGTGTGTGTTTGTGTGTGTGTCTGTGTCTGTCTGTGTGTGTGTGCCTCTGTGCATGTGTGTCTTAATTTTAAAAAGATTCAAGACAACCAGAATTCACTCATTTCTGTCCCAGACTGAGCAGAGCGATGAGCTCAGAAGGCAGCAACTTTGCCCAAAGGAGGAAGTGGGGGAGGGGCAAGGAAGAAGCTTGAGCAGGTCCAGTCTTGGTCCCAAAGGCACTTCCCCCCTCCCTGCGCCTCCTGAGGCCGGTGATGCCTGGGAGCCGCGGGACCCCCTCTTTCAGCTAGGAGACAGACTGGAGTGTTCCCAGAGGGGGAGACTGCTTGCAAAGGGCTCCTCAGGGTGCTGACAAAGGGGTTGTTCACTATTGGGCAGCTGCCCCTACTTCCCGTGGAGAGGGGGAAAGGCCACAGTCTGTGAACTCTTCTTTCCTAGATACAGTAATGGAGAGACCCCTTTGGATCCACACCTGATGTGGGCAACATACGGATCTCTAGAACCTTCCTTAGAGATCCTTATGCAGTAGGACCAGGACGTGGAAATCATTGTCCATATTTTCAAACTTCCTCAGTATTGCTAAGGCTCAGGGCCTTTGGTGGGCTGCGGTGATGAGATGCAAATTGAGACCTGAAATTCTGACACCCTTTACTTTGCAAAAGGGATGAGGTGGGTTATCCCAGAGAACAAATGCTGGTAGGTAAATCTGGACAGATGCACAGGCCACAGAGCTCTCTGTGCTACCTTTGTGAATAGCATTTGTGTGTGTGTGTGTGTGCATGTGTGTGTATAATTAGCACAGTAGGCAGCATGTCAGTCTCATATATTTTGTGAATGGTATTTTTGTATATTCATTTGTGAGTGCTATTTTTTGTATATATATGTGTCCATATGTATGTATATATATTTATATATTTGTTTGGGGAACTACAGTAAGCTGTGATTAGGGCTACCTCCTGGCTCTGTGCTCAGGCAACACTCTTAATGAAGCTCAGTCTGTGCTCAGGGATCACTCTTGGTGAGGCTCAGGAAATAATATGGGATGCCGGGAATCTAACCCCCCCCCACCTCCCCCCAGCCACTTGCTGACCAGGGTCAGCCAGGGCTGGAGAGACAGTGACTGACTGACAACCCAGAGAAGTCCCATCTCAAGGAAAGAGGGGTACGCAGTTCCCTGGTTTACCTCCTCACTCCCCATGGACACTAGGGACAGCTGCTCAGCAATGGAGCCCCTCCCCTTACCACCCAGGTGACCTTCTCAGGGCTCCTCGGGCCCTTAGTCAGCATTCTCCCCCTGCTGCTTGCCCTGAAGGTACCCTGGGTCTCTCTTCTTCATGGCAGAGGGTCCCCCCAACCCCTAGGTCATCAATCACCTTCCCTGAGTGTGCACGGAGGGCCTGCAGGAAAGCCCACTTGGGGTGCAGAGCGGGCCAGGTTCAAGTTCTAGCCTCTGTCTCCATCTTCCGACCAGCCTCACTTTACTTCAGAGACCCATTCATTTAATTCATGAATATATTTTTATTTGTTATGGTTTGGGAGCCATCCATGATGGCGGTGGTCAGGGCTCACTCCTGCCTCTGTGCTCAGGGATTACTACTGGGTGGTGCTCTGGGGGTGGGGGGGGTGGCTCGGAGGGACCGAGTATCTGATGTGGTACGGAGCTAGAACTGTGGTTGGCCACATGCAAGGCAAGTGCCATTAGCCCTGTGCTCTCCCTCTAGCCCGAGACCCACCCACTTCCATCTCCATATTCCCAACCCAGGCTGACAGGTGTCAGTGCTGAGTCGAGGGGGCACCCGATTCATGTCTCAAGGGAGCTGTGCAGGGACAGTCCCACCTGGCACAGTGCCCAGAGCTTCTGCTCACTTCCGGACCCTCAGGGAGCCCAAGGAGAGCTGGGCCAGGCTCTGCTCTGGCCTCACCAGTAGCCCTGGTGGTCTCAACACGGCCCAGAGCATGGCCTTTTGAACCAGTTTCTCACAAAGGGACACCCTGCGCCTTTCTTGTAGTCCTTATCTTGGAAGAAGCCAGACCTGGGCCGAAAGACCCCAGAAACAAGTGGGCCTGAGGGTGCAGGAGGGAGGGTAAAGGTGCCCCCAAACTGGCTGGACTAGTCCACACACTAATGTCGCCTCCCTGATGCTGCTCCATGAGGGGGAGCAGAGTGGAGGGGGGGGCTTGGGACCCCACAGCCTGTAGGATCAGAGACTGACACCCTTAAGGGCCTATTCTGACATATTAATCAAGAGGTGGGTCACAGGCTCATTTCTGGGCTCTGCAGGGGAGCAGGGTTGGGTCAGGGCTTGGCATGGGGCTCAGAAAATGGAGACTCTCACCGGAAAGACAGGTGCTGCTCTGGGCCCTTCCAGTTCAGGGCTTCAAACATGCCCTTAGCCTGGGTGAGAAACTTATGGCCACATTCTGGGGTCCTGGGAGCCCCCTCGCCATCTGTGCTGAAAGTCAAATATTCTGGTGTGGGGGCTGGGAGTTCAGAGAAGCTGGATTCAAAGCCAGAAGTGAGGGGAACCCTTTTTTCCTCTCTGCCTAGAGACGGTCTCCCTTCCCCTCCAAGGCAGATCCTCTACTGTCGGGGGCCGTGGTGTGCAGTAGGGGGCACTCACCGTGCTGTATAACCTTCCTCTACTGCTCATGGCCACGAAGAGGGCGCTTTTCACTCCAAAGAGACTCACCACGCCTCGCTCCACCGTGGAAATCTCCAGCAGGCCTGACCAACGAAATGGGAGGAGCTTGTTAATTCAAAGCATGGGCTCATGGGAACAGGATTTCAACATCGAAGATCTTTCCCAAGTGTCATGGCTCCATCCCTCTGCTCCTAGAAAGTCAGACTCCTCATTGTCTTTTTTTTTTTGGGGGGGTCACACCTGGTGATGCTTAGGGCTCAATCCTGGCTCTGCACTCAGAATTACTCCTGGTGTTGCTCAGAGGATCGTATAGATTTCCAGGGATTGAATCTGGGTTGGTCGCATGCAAGGCGAACACCCTACCTGCTGTACTATGTTTGGGTCACACCCAGCGATGCTCAGGGATTCGGGTTACTCCTGGCTTTACACACAGGAAAACTGGAGGTGCTCAGGGAATCATATGGAACCAGAGATCGAACCCAAGTCAGCCACGTGCTAGGCAAACACTCCCCACTGGACTATGGCTCCAATCCCTTGAGGAGTGTTTTTTTTTAAAGTATTCTCTACACTTGGGGGTGGGAGCAACAGCTCAGCTCAGCGAGCTTTGTAGGAAGGAGGCGGCCTGGGTTTGAGCCCGACTTCTCATAGTTCCCCATATACATACATACTACAGGAGTAGTCCCTGAGTGCCTCCAGCTGTGACTCCACCCTCCTCTCCCGCCCCCAAATCAAAGAATGAAATAACTTAAGGCCTCCACGGCATGTTGTGGCCATTCTGTCTGCTCGTGGGGGGTTTGCAAACCTTGCATCTGCACCAGGAGGGTGTCTTGCCGTGCAGACCCCACCCCTTCTTGAATGGGGTAGGCAGCCACCCCTCTCCATGCAGGGCAAGATCCTGGGACCCGCCTGGGGCGGCTGAAATAAGGATGGACTTGAGCTGGAGTTCCGTTAAAGACAAGTCTTGCTTTCTCGGAGACAGATGCCAAAAAGGGGAAAGAAGTGCATGGCTAATTTGACCCAGGAGTCTCACGCCTTCTCCCCTCTAGCCGGAAGGCTTCTTGGTGGGCCCAGGAATGCATGCTTCAGGGGGCTCTGGGGGCTTGGTGGCTGCAAAGCCCTGGATACTTGGACCTCAGCAGGCTCAACTGGGTGCACCTCTGGGGGTCGGAGCCGAGCCCAAGGCAATGTACACCTGCCCATTCAATTTGCATGCATTCCAACCAGTGCCCCTCTGGGGCTTTTCACCCCAACCTCCAGTTTCCCCTGGGCCTGCGGCTGCCCGGTCACTCACTGTAGGGGTTCTCCTCGTGGGTCCCGCTGATCCTGCCGTCGGGAGCCACCTGCAGGTGGAAACCGATGCCCACGTTGCAGTAAAGCCTCCGCTGTCGCTTGAGTCCCACCAGATAGCCGCTCTCCCAGTTGACGCCGGCCAGCTCCCCAGCCAGCCCCGCGCGGGACCTGGACAGCAGGACGCTCCAGCTCCTTGAGCCCAGCTGCGTGCCGTTGGCCCGGGTGGCCGCAGGCAAGGGCCGCGCCAGGCCCGCGAGGACGCCCAGGAAGAAGAGGCGCCCGCAGCGTGCCCTGAGCCTGTCTCGCTCTCCTGGACATAGTGACGAAGAGCGGCTGTCCCGGGACCATCCACCTTGCCTTGCAGGCACGTGGTCAGAATTAATGGCCCTAAAAAATACCGCCCTTCTTGTTTTTCTCCCCTCGGCATGGCGGCGGGGGCTTATTTTTGGAAGGCAGTTGAACGCCGCTGACATGAAACCAAAGCCTGCTTCGGGCACTCCGGTCGGGCGCAGAGAGCCCGGGGCTGAGCCGCAGTGGCGGGTAGGGACCATGGCTTGGGGACGCCCGCCTACCTACTCCCTTCTTCCGGCGCCCACCCCTCCACCCCATCACCCCTGCGTTGATTTGATTTGATTTGACCTATCTTTATAGTTCAGCCGCCCTCCCCTCCTCCCTTCATCACCCTGACGTCAACCGGCCCAGCTCTCTTACCGGCTGTAACTTTAACCTACTGGGGCCTGGCTCTTTCCCCAGACCCCCATCACCCTCCCCACGCCCTGGGGATCCGGGAGTGACTGTCATTTCAGCTATGAGTCAGGAATGAAGTGAGCAGCCGAGCATCTCTCTCTGGGAGAGACCATTTGGCTGGGGGCCTCTGGGGCGGGGGAAGGGAGAGGAAGGCAGAGACATCACTTAACGCCCAGGACCCAAAATTGGACAAGTTTTGCCGCTAGCCATACTGGCTTCATGGTTTTAGAGGGTGAAGGGTGGAGGGTGGGGGTTCGGGTGGTGGGTTGGGAAGGCTGGGTGCCTGCAAGCGACCCTAGACTCCTTTTTTCATGGAAAGGATTTTTGAGGTTTTAGCAGGTCGTCTGTGTAGAGGGTCAGGGGTGGCAGACTATCCAAAGGATTTTGGGGTGAGGGCGGGAGGATTGGGTTCTGTTTCTACTCGTCACCCTGGTCTGGCGGGGTCTGGCCCTGGACAGGCCCAGCTGCCTGGGTGCCTTGGTGGGTGTGTGGAAACGCTCCCATTTTACAGGTGACGCTGAGGTGTGGCTTATGCGTTTCTCAGTCTTGTTGAGCCAATGAAATGGCACAGTCATGAACCATGTTGGCCTTGAGAGCAAAGTTTGTCCTTTTTAAAGTTCTGGAGCAAAGACGTTCTGTCTCTGGGCTGACCCACGAGCGAGCACCTTGTCAGGACCAGAGGCCATTGTCCAGGGCTGTTTAAAGAAGGTGAGGGGGCTATCGCTTAACACTCATTATCGGATGAGTCCCATGGCCCGGGGACCCTGCAGAGACCCCACTCACTTCCTTATAAGTCTGAGGTCCCTGCTCTGACTTGGCTTATAGCCTCTGTCCTTTGCTTTTGCTTTTTCTCAGTGCCAGGGATGATGCCCAGGGCCTCACTCCTGTGATGGCACGTGCTACTCTGAGCTGCCCCCTGGGCCTGCTACCTGCCCTGGGCCTCTCTGCCTCGTTCACACTAGATGCTCTTCAGACCTTGCTTCCTTCTGCAGCCCAACGCCGCCTCATCTCATGCCTTGCCTCTCCTCCCTTTTATGTGATTTTTAAACTGCATCTTTCTTGAAATACTCCGTGGGCCCATAGGGGACCACTGGCTTAGTTCATCAGGATTGATGCTTTGCTTAGAATTGCAAACTCTGCATTTCAATTTTGCCTAGGAGTGTCCGCCCAGATCCCAATGTCTTTTGCAATGACGCTCAGGAGACAAAAATGAGTGAGAAGCGGGTAAACGCACTCATGGACCATCCGTTTTTTGTCCCTCTTTCTCTCCCTGCAACCCCCATGGCCATCTGTCCAACCTCTTTATCTTTTGCACCATTTCCCACCTACAAAGACCATCACCCAGTGGACGCAGTTTGAGTTTATGAAGACCTGGGCTGAAAACTTGTTAAAATCTTCTCCTCCCCTCCTCCTCCTCTTCCTCCTCCCCTCCTCCTCCTCCTCCCCTCCTCCTCCTTCTCTACCTCCTTCTAGTCCTCATCCTCATGATTGTCCTTGTCATCCTCCTCCTCCTCCTCCTCCTCCTCCTCCTTCTCCTCCTCCTTCTCTACTTCCTCCTAGTCCTTATCCTCATGGTCATCCTTGTCATCCTCCTCCTCCTCCTCCTCCCTCCCCTTCTTCATCAGTATAAAGGAGGTGGATCATTAACAATTCAAAGATAAGACTGTTCCAAAGATGCAAGATGCTTCCTTCGTATTCTAATCTGTTGGAAATGGTAATGTCGGATTAGAACTGAGCATTGAATATAGGCAAAGGGATATACATGATAGCCCCCAAATGTATGTATGGCAAGCCACAATGTATAAGAGAAAGGAGAGAGAGAGAGAAGAGAGGCAAAGTGCCTGCCATAGAGGCAGTCTAGGGGGAGGGGGAGGGAATTGGGGACATTGGTGGTGGGAAATGGGCACTGATGGAAGGATGGGTGCTGGAACACTGTATGACTGAAACCCAAACATGAACATCTTTGTAACATGTGTGTACCTCACATGTATCTCACAGTGGTATAATAATAATAGTAATAGTAATAATAATAATAATAATAATAATAATAATAATAATAATAAAAAAGAACAAAGACAGGATTGTTCCAAAGAGAAAAGATGCCTCCTTCACATTAAGCCTATGTTTAAGCTTCCACACAGGCACAGCAATGAAGACCCTCAGGTGGGACTCACCTGGGAATTGTGCTGGTGTGTGGCTAGAGCGAAGAGATTACTCAGAAGTGTCCTGGAGGGTCAGGAGTTGGTTTGTGATAGACATTTGCCTTAGCCCATCAGACAGGTAACATTTGCTGAGGCCTGAATCTCTTGGAAAGTGAGATTCCTTCTTGGAACCCATACATATACCTTGGGACCATCTTGAAGTAGAGATGAAATTAACAAGGGACATGTTATTGATTAGTGGAAACACTCAGGCTCTTCAGAGTGACCTCAGCTCAGGTTTGTCTCTGTATGGTGATGCCGATATGTGTGCCATAGAAGAACAGACATTGCGGTGGATGACGTTTGACTTTGAATCCCAACTCCCCACTGATTAGCTTTGTGACCCTGGGGAAATACTGGGGAGCTGTTTTGGACCATGCCTGGCAGTGCTCAAGAGCTACTCCTAGCTCAATGCTTTGGGGGTCACTTTCAGCAGATATTAGCAAAGAAAAATATGTTGTGTTCTTCTTTTACCCTTTTGAATTCACTTTTGTGTGCTTGGGGACCATGCAGTGCTGGGGATTAAACCTCAGCTTTCTGCTTGCCTAGCATATACTCAGCCCATTGGCTGCCTCTCTGTGTCTCAAAAGGCTGAGCCTCAAAATTTTCATTCTGTCTGAGTGAATCTCTCTCTCTCTCTTTCTCTCGCTCCTCTGCTTCTCTTTTCCCCCTATTGGCAAAGCAGCCATTATGCCTCAGGGTTGTTCTAGGTATTAGAGCTTCTTTCTGGACAGGGCACAGCCCAGAGCACATGAAGCTCTTCTCTACTTTTTCTAAAACAGGTGATAACTCTCTCATCCAATTAAAGGAAAAACCCAAGGAGAGATGGACCATCTCTCATTTCAAGGGCAGTAGAGAGCATTCAAACTTTCAAATCATAGGACTTCTTACCTTCTTCCTCACTTCCTCTCTCCCCCTCTCCTTTCCCCCTCACTTCCTTCCTTCCTTCCATCCTTATTTCCTTCCTCCTTTCTTCCTTATTTCCATACTTCCATCCTTCCTTCCTTTATTTCCTTCTTCCTTTCTTTCATCCATCCTTCTTTCCTTATTCCTTCCTTCCTTCCTTATTTATTTCCTTCCTTCTTCTTTTCTTCCTTATTCCCATTCTTCCTTCTTTCCTGCCTTCCTTCCTTTCTTCCTTATTTCCTTCCTTATTTATTTCCTTCTTCCTTTCTTCCATCCATCCTTCTTTTCTCCTTCCTTCCTTCCTTCCTTCCCTTCCTTCCTTCCTTCCTTCCTTCCTTCCTTCCTTCCTTCCTTCCTTCCTTCCTTCCTTCCTTCCTTCCTTCCTTCCTTCCTTCCTTCCTTCCTTCCTTCCTTCCTTCCTTCCTTCCTTCCTTCCTTCCTTCCTTCCTTCCTTCCTTCCTTCCTTCCTTCCTTCCTTCCTTCCTTCCTTCCTTCCTTCCTTCCTTCCTTCCGTCCATGAAGGGCTCCAATTCAGGCCCTCACACCTGCAATCCATGTGCTCCACCTCAGGGCCTCCAGCTCCTAACAGTGAATGTGCTGATGACTATTAACATATGCAGCAAGAGGCAGCCCAGATTCCTAAAATACTCTGCAAACCAATAATAGCCTTTGTATCGTCCCCCTGTTAAATATAAAACTTAAGTAATTCATTCTATTAAAAGCCTGGGTCTTATTTTTATCGCATGATGCCATGAGGCCCTGCTCTAAATGAGCCTCCTGGGCTTGTCTCTATGGCAACCACACTGCATGGGGAGAGTCCTCTCTTTCTCCTGGACACTAATTAAGTGGACAACTGCTCAGGCTTCTTGGTTTACCAGATTCGCATTTGACCCTGCTCTTGGGGCTTAGGGACCCCCTAAGGATGTGAAGTGATGAAGAAAAGAGGAACAGGTGGGAGAGGCCTCTCCGTGGACCCCTCTTTCACATAGCAGCCCGGCAGCCTTTGGAGTTGTCAGTCATTCTCGCTAGAGAAGCCAAGAGGGATGTCTGTCTCCCCTCCACGACAGTGTTCTTAGCCCTGCATGGGGGACGTGCAGAATAGGTTGGTCGAACTTGGCCTACTGTGTACCTAGAGGAAGCCCCCCATTGCCATCAGCAGGCTGCCCTTCCGTGACTCCTATATATTTGCAAAAATGACCACAGGGAGCCCTGAAGATGGCTTAAAGGGCTGAGCACATGTTTTGCATGCAGATGGTCTGAGTCTAACCCCTAGCTCTGCATTGTCCCCAAACATGGCCAGGAGTGTCCTTCAAGCACTGAGCTTGGAGTAGCCCCCGAGCCTATGCAGATGTGTGCCCCCCCATGAAAAAATAAAACAACAAAAATAGAGAATTGAAACCAGGAGAGATAGGTGAATCTCAGAAGACCTGCATATATGCGGGTCGTGAAAAACAGTATTCTTGCACTACTTGCTTGTTTTAGAAAATAACATTTTCCTTTTTCTACGGATTGGGGCCTGCATTGTTATCTCCATGTCTGTAGAGGGTGCCATCCTCACTACCGGCCTTCAGGTCTGGCCTCCTTTCCCTCAGGATGGCTTCTTTCTCTGAAAGCTTCTCAACTCTCAGGCACATAGACTTCCGCCGGGCCCAGCTCCCTACATGTCCAGCTGCGTTCAGAGAGTTGATCCTGCTTCACTGGTCATGGAGGGAGTCCTGCACTCTCAACCATGGTACCTGGTTGTCTCAAGACTTACCTAGTTTGCTGGGAGAGACCACACCTATCTGTCCTTGGGTCAAAGAGCTTCTCAATGCTTTCCTTCACTACTCCATGCCCTTGTGGTGGGCACAGAGACACCTCACTGTCTCTCCTTTTAAAATTCCATTTTATGTATTGAATCACCGTGCACTACCAAGTCACAACGTTATTCACAGTTGAGTTTCAGCTGTTCAATGTTCCAACACCAATCCCTCCCCAATGGCCCCGTTTCCTGCCCCATCCCCACCCTCCCACAGTGGGTCATTAAGCCAAGCACTTCTTCCCTTTCCTATTTTCCTTTCAGACTCTGTGGTTCGCTATACTATTCGGAAAGGCTATCACACACATCTCTACCTCCTTTCAGCACCCAGTTCTCATCCAATCTGACCACTTCCCTTATCACTGTCCCTTCCCTGTCCTGCTCCCCCTTCTCCCCACTGTGGCTTCCTGAGAAAGACCAAGTCCTCCTGCCCTTCGTTTCTATTGTCTTTGACATTATTCTCCTGCCATGGTTCTCTACATCCCACTGAGTGAAAAGAGTCAGAGGGAGAGGGACAGACACAGAGTGGCCAGGCTCACTGTCCTTCCTCCCCAGCCCCCGCAGACAAGCCTCCGAGGGTTAGCCAACTGCCAAGGAGGCTGCACTCCAGAGTTGGCCGGCGCTGCTGGCCACACATCTCCCGCTGAACTTGCAAAGGGGCAGAGGAGTCAGATATCGTTCTGGAAGCTCCGGAGCGTAAGAGAGTTTTGGCTCGGCCTAGAGCTTTGTGGTTACTCAGACGGGCTTTTTCATGATCATCGTCTAATAATACCGACTGCGTGCTGAGGCGGGCATGGCCCCTGCAAGCTGCTGGGCTGAGTTATGTAAAAAGACGCGGCCCTCGGTGGCAGACTCCCCAGTATGGCACGAAAGTCCCTAGGGTCATGTTCTGACCTCGGCCAGCCTCAGCAGACGCAGTCCCGGCCTCTCCCTCTCTGGGAAGTTTCACAGTGGCCACCTCAAATGGCTGCTCAGCCCAGGAAGGCTTTACACAGGATTCTGTGCTCAGGCCTTTGCTTCAGCTATTTCCTCATTGCCTGGCTAGCGACTTCCCATTTCTACAGACTCAGCTTAAATATCACCTCCGGAAGTGATCCCTGACAACCTTCCTTCTTCCTCTCTCTCTCTCTCTCTCTCTCTCTCTCTCTCTCTCTCTCTCTCTCTCTCTCTCTCTTTATCTATCTCTCTGATGGGTAGCCCTGCTCTCCTGAGCCTCTCTCTTAGCATGCCCTGAGGAAGCTATAGGCTAATCACCTGACGACACCATCCTTTTGAGAGAGAAGTGTTTGGATCTGTGGCTCCTCTGTGGGTAATGGCTCAGGGATCGCTCCTGGCAGTGCTCAGGGGATCATGTACAAACGCTGGGGATTGAACTGCAGTCAGCTGCAAGCAAGGCAAGTGCCTTAACCCCTGGGCTACTTCTACATCCATTCCTTACACAACAACATCATCTCTGGGGCGCCAATCCAATCATTTTGAGGAAAACAGGGCCTAGGGGAAGGCCTGGCACCGTCTTCCTTACCTTTCAAGCCTTTTCACTTCCGGCCAACATCCCATAGTAAGAACTGGGTTTAATCTCTTACTTGGAACAATTTGAAAAAAATAAAACCTATACAAGATATATCAGAGAGCAAGTGTGTGTGTGTGTGTGTGTGTGTGTAATTGATTGTCACTCTCCCTTGCCCTGCTCTCTATTGTTGATTCTGTTGCTATGATCCAGAGCTCTCTCTCACTCTCTCTCACTGTCTTTCTCTCTATATCACACACACACATACACACACACACACCTGGATGCATATTTTCAGCTCTAAGAGTCACCCTGGTCATTGTCCCCGTGGCTGTGGTGCTCACTGCTCTTTGCTCCCCTTTAGCTGCAGTGCTTGCGTGGTGCCCATCTGGACCTGCATTCTCCCAAAGCACCCAGTGGTTGGGTGCCTGCCAGGGCTGGTGGTGGTGCCCACATGTGTCTTCAGCAGAGACTGCACTTCGTTTGCACTTGTGCATCTCATTAGTTGCTGTGCTTGCCGGGTGGTACTTTCAAACACTTGGCTGCAATGCAGTCAGTCATCAGGCACTGCCAGGATTGGGCTCGGTGCACAGGGGAACACCAGGGATCTAAACTTGTGACCGCATACTTGCAAGGCAGGTGCTTGAAGTCAATGCACCTTCCCTTGGGAGTCAAGCACCAGGTTTAAACAAATAAGACATAGGGGTTGGAGCCATACCACAGCAGGCAGGATGTTTGTCTTGCACACAGCTGAACTAGGATCGATCCCCAGCATCCCATATGGTCCCCTGAGCACCACCAAGAGTAATTCCTGAGTGCAAAGCCAGAAGTGACCTCTGAACATCACTGGGTGTGACCCAAAAAGCAAATAAAAAATAAACAAACAAAAAAAAACACCCCATATGAAACATTTTGCCACCCATGGCAGTGATCCCTGAGAAATGAGTCAGGTAAACTTTATGACTGACCTAGCAGGTATGGTTGTGCAGGCTTCAGGGAGTAGGCACCCAGGTAGGACCTGGCTTGTAATGAAGATGGTGGAGGGAGACAGTGGAAAGATAAGTTTCATGGCAGAGAAGCAGAAAGAGAGATGAGAGAGAGGGAGCAAGAGAGAGAGGGGGAGAGAGGGAGAGAGGGGGGGAGAGAGAGGGATAGAGAAAGGGACAGAAAGGGAGAAGGAGAGAATTCAGAGGTGTGTAAGGGACATCCCTCCTATGCTCAGCAGCTTTCAGGCTAACACACTTGCAACATGCGGGGCTGGGAAAGAGCATCGCCAAAAGATCTGTCAGACCCAGTCCCAAGTTCTGGAGAACTTGGGGAAACAGGTTCTCCAGAACTTCAGTGAGCCCTGGAATACTGATGTGAGCTGAGGACAATTCTGCATCAACAGTGAACAATAATTCTCCTCTAGGCCACCCACCAAGTACTTAAAGGATCAGTTGGCACAGTCACAGATATTAAGTCCAGGAAAAAAACTCTAGAAGATTCATAAAAATAGGGCCTGTTTTGACTGTCTTGCACACAGCCAACCCGGCTTTGATCCCTGGCATCCCATTTGTTTCCATGAGCCCACTAGAAGCAATGCACAGTCAGGGCTAAGCCCTGAGAACCACTGAGTATGGTCTTCCAAAACAAGTACAAACACTCACACACAAAAATAAACCTCACAAACAAACAAACAAACAAACAAACAAACAAACAAAAAGCAACATAAAATAGAAAACCATCCTGGCCACAAATAGGTCAAAGTGCAAATGTTGAATACACAATAAAAGATAACCAGTCTTACAGGAAGCTGAGCGAAAGACTTTAAAGGCAGAAATCACAGAACGGCATTGATAGCTGGATGGTCAGACAAGCCGTGATGCCGAATGGACTTTGCCTGTACAAAAAGTAGAGAAAAGATAAGTATGCAAGCAGAAACACAAAGACCCAAAGGGAATTCGAGAGATGAAAAACACAGCATATTAGGTGATTAAGAAAAAGAGAAAAACACTGGCTGGGATTAGTGGCAGATTCAGTCTGGCAGAGGGAAAGATGAATAAAACTGAAGACATATGATGGAAAAACATCCAAAATGGGCCCTGGGGCCACCAGCCATAGCATGAAGAGCCTCACAAGCGGCTGGGGAGACTGGAACTCAGCTCGCTCCGGGCCCAGCTGACTATGGGGCCCCCAGGAGGGCAGATGGGTTTTGGGAGTGGGCCCATCACCTCTGGGGGGTCCCGGAAGCAGCCCGATGAGACTCGCCCATCACACTAGTCACCATTTTCGCTGTCCAGACTGGCGAAACTGCCTCACGACCAGATTAACAGAGCAAAACCAGTTCGAGCCCAGGTCGCGCGGCTGCTTGTGGCCCCACGGTCCATTAAAATAGTGGAAACAGTAATGTCTTTTAATGCACTGCATTCTAGGAAGAGCAGGAAAGTTTGGTGGGAGGGAGAGATAAAGAGGAGAGAAATGACATACAGAACCCGCCAAGTAGTTGGGGTGTGGGAGGGGGAGGGAGGTGGGGACATTGGTGATGGGAGATGGGTTTGGGTGGAGGGATGGGTGTTGGAACACTATAGAACCAAAACTCTACATTACCATCTTTCAATTGTATGTCTAAAATGGTGTAATAATATTTTTTTGGGAAAAATAATAAAATAAAATTAAATTAAAAAAAAAACATCCAAAATGAATTGCCGAACAAAAGCAACTTCAACAAGGCAGGCCAGAGAGATAATACAGGGGTAAGTCACATGCCTGGTTCGCAACATTACCACAGTATCCCCTGAGCATGACTGGAGGCTCTTGGTGCTTCTAGGGTAGCCGGTAACCCCAGCCACCACCTAAGTAGGAACCCCGAGCATCTAAATAGCAAGGAATCTTTGGGTCCTTGCAATGAACTTAGCTTGGCTGGTGTAGTATCAACACACTTGGTTGGTGTGTCTGAGCACAGTTTAGGAGCTGTCCTTTCCCCCCAAACAAGGATGAACAAAACATTATTCATGTAACCCAGCTTGTATGTGGTTGAACCTCTGATGGAGAGAAAGGGACAGAAGAAATATTTGAGGAAACGATGACTTAAAGCTTCCAAATTTGGAAAAAATGACACAGGCTCAATGTAAAAGACTAGAAAAGAATCTCGCAGGCAAACAATTTCCTTCAGAAGGCTGGGGTGCAGGACCAGAGCGATAATACAATGAGTAGGGTGTAGGGACTTTGCCTTTCAAGTGACCAACCTGGTTTGGATCCCTGGCATCCCATATGATCCCCCATGTATACTACCAGGAATGATTCCTGAGCACAGATCTGGGAATAAACCCTGCGTATTGCTGGGTGTGGCCCCAAGACAACAACAATAAAGATGGCCACTTCCATCAGATAATATATATTTCAAATTCAGAAAGGCTACGAAGCACAGAATATATACATATATATATTCTGTGCTCAGAATATATACATATATATATTCTGTGCTTCGGAGCCTTCTATATATATATAGGTCATATATATGACGTATATATATATATGTATATATATATATGGACCTTCTCAGACTTAATCATAGGGCTTCCGTGACGATGGAGCTAGGGTCCCTTTCCCCTACCTCTGTCCTGAATGGGAGGCCTGGTGGACCCGCCCAAGAACTGCCTTCAGGCTGTTGGCCATGATGCAGAGACACAGACACATGGGGAAGAGCTGCCATCTGACTCTCCCTGAGGTGTGTGGCAGCAAGGCAGCTGCATGATATCTCAAACTAATAGAAACCAACCACGTTCTAGAAACTCAGGAAGTAAATTCAAAATTAGAATTCGACCAGATTTGCCCATAATCAACCGGGCGGGGGTTATATATATATATGTATATATATATATATGTATATATATGCTTTATTTAGAGGTGACTACAACAGTATGCCACCTGCACGGCAAGCCTGGCAAGCTGCTCGTGTAGTATTTGATATGCCAAATACCAGTAACATTTATATTGGGTCATTCCCATGACTTAATATAATGGTTTGAGGCTCTTTATGTTCCTGGAGCAAGCGGATGTCTTTGGGTTCTTCTAGCATGAGACAGGACATATGGAGATATTACTGGTGCCCGCTCTAGCAAATAGATGATTAACGGGAAGATAGATAGTGGTATATATAAGGACCTTCTCAGACTCAATTATGAGAAACAAATCGCCCAATTAACAATTGGCAAAAGATTGAGCCAATTGTTACCAAAGGAGATTAAATAGCTATTAAGCAAATACAAGGATGCTTAAATCATCAGCTAGGAGGGAAACGCAAATTGAAACTACATGGAGGACTAGGGAGATTGCTTAAAGGGCGGGAGCACAAGCTTTGCATGCAGCAGCTCCCAGTTTCTGCCTCCGCATGGTCGCCTGAACACTGCCAGGAGTCACTCTTTTCTCTTTTTTTAACTGAAACACCATGATTTACTTTTAAGGTAAAAAGATTTTTATGATACAGTTGTTAGAAAGATTCATACTTCAACACCACTCCCACCACCAGTGTGTTCCTACTACCAAAGACCCTCATTTCCCACTCACCCCCGAGCCCCATGCCTGCTCCTTCAGCTGGCACTAATTATATTGACCATTATGGCACAAGAGTATGCTACCCACACGGCAGAGCCTGGCAAGCTACCCGTGTCGTATTTGATATGCCAGATACCAGTAACAATTATAGACCTCATTCCCATGACCTGATGGAATGGTTTGAGGCTCTTTATGTTCCTGGAGCAAGCAGGTGCCCTTGGGCTCTACTTGCATGAGACAGGTCATATGGAGATGTTACTGGTGCCCACTCGAGCAAATCGACGATGAACGGGAAGACAGTGATACAGTGATTATGGCACATACATCACTTGTCACTTGTCTTCCCATTGTTCGATCAATTTGCTCGAGCGGCACCAGTAATGTTATTGAAAAATCCATCCCCCGCTCCAGGTTGGTTATGGGCAAATCTGGTCGAATTCTAATTTTGAATTTACTTCCTGAGTTTCTAGAACGTGGTTGGTTTCTACTAGTTTGAGATATCATACAGCTGCCTTGCTGCCACACACCTCGGGAGAGTCCAATGGCAGCTCTTCCCCATGTGTCTGTGTCTCTGCATCATGGCCAACAGCCTGAAGGCAGTTCTTGGGCGGGTCCACCAGGCCTCCCATTCAGAACAGAGGTAGGGGAAAGGGACCCTAGCTCCATCGTCATGGAAGCCCAATGATTTTAGCTGCTGAGACCCACATACCTGGACTTAAAATGGGCTGCTCTCTTGGGTGGGGCTCTGATGAGCTGTGGAGTCCAGACGTTGAAAATGGCTGTGGTTATGGTGAGTGAGGGTTCTCTGCCTTCTTCAGAGGCCTTATTGGGGTGGCAGGCCAGGACCAGAACCCGTCCTCCCTCTGGACGTCTCATGGTCAACTGAGCATGGGGAGAGCTGGATGGCAGCTCTGCCCCGCGTGTCTGTGTCTCTGCATCATGGCCAACAGCCCCAGGAGTCACTCTTGAGCACAGAGTCAGGAGTCTCTCCTGGGACTCACTAGTTATGACCTAATTTCCAACTCCCACCCTTCCCCAGAAGTTAAGACTCTATAAATAAATAAACAAATAATAGATAAATAAAGTTAAAATTAAAGAAAAATGAAAACATATTTATAAGAATTTTAGTAGCACTGTCATTTATTATAAACCCAGGGTGCAACCAACCAAACTATTCACGAATTGATAAAGCACAAATCCCTCCTCCCTCCCCTTCTCCCTCTCTCCCTCTCTCCCCCTCCCTTCCTTCCTCTTTTCCCCCCAATGTGAATGGGTGATACAGCAAAAACTTTTTAGATGGTGTTTAGAAAAGGGAGAGTTTTGGTTCTAACGCGTGCATGTACACACACTCACACATAAACCCAGACCAGGCGAGTTTGGCAAGGAAAGGTCCTACCCTGGCCCACTATCACAGAGCTCTCCTCAGCCCTGGCCCTTCAAAGAGGAAGAGGAACAAGGGTAATTCCAGCTATTACAGGCTCCTGGGCACCAAATGAAACACTTTGCTGCAAATTGTATGTAATCAGCGAGGAAGACTTTTATTGGCCTGTGGTTAAGAATGGGACTTTTCCTTCCTCTTGTCTCCGAGGAAAGGAACAGGCTTGGATCAGTGTGGGGAGTGTCATTGGCTGAGATAACCAGTACTCTGGATTCCAACGGGCCTCCCTGTCCTATATTTAGGACCTGTGTCAGCCAAGGTTCTTACATCTCTTTTCTTATACCACAATTTCCCTTCTTTTTCAGCATGCACTTTCTGTCCTTAAGCTCCAGTACCCTGTGTACAAGTGGTGAGCGTCTTCAGACGCTTGGATGGCACGATACTGATACAAGCCACTCACTGTCCTTTGCCACTTTTGCAACTTTATCTCCCTGCGGCTGCACTTTGGGGTCACAGGAATTTCAGGAGAGAAATTTGAGGAAAAGGCCAAGCAACAGAGCTCTTCGCCCAGGGGAGCATCAGGGGGCATGGACTTTGCTTTTCTTGTGCTAGTTAGGTGTCAAGTTCTGGCTCAGTGGAGCTGATAGAGGTGGGACTTGTGGAGTTGGGTCATTGGGTCACTGGGAGGTGAGGCCGACCACTGGACATTGAAGTGTTTGTGACTGATTGCTTCCCTTTAGCATATTTTCTCTTGCCGCCACATGGGACACAAAACCAAGAAAGTAGGGAGAGAATGGCAGACTTAGTCTTCTGGAAAATGGAGACAGATACTTTGTCACAGAGATCAGATGGAGAACCAGATAGAGGTAGTCTGAGAGAAGGGACAGTGGGGAAGATGCTAATCTTGCATGTAGGTGACTCAGTTCAAGCTATGACACCATGTAGAGTCCCCAAAGCAGCATCAGAAGTGACCCCTGAGCACAAGGATAGCAATAGCCTCTGTGTACCACTGGGTGGTGGCTCAAGGCTTCCGTATCAGTAAAAAGCTGAGCAGAGGCCATCTCATCCAGGAGGCAATACTTGAACCGGTGCTCAAGTTTTATGTTTCATTTGAACAACAAATGAAAAACAACAAAACAGGTCAATGTCCCTTCTTAGAGGTCTCCCACAATCTGGTCTGTCATTAGCTTTCCAGCTTCACTCCCACCAGCCCCTTCCCTGCCTTTCCCTACCGGAAGTCCCAGTCCACACCCTGGGGCATGTCCTTCCCTCTGAAAACTCCATCTCCTTCTGTTCATTGCACTATACCCCACAATTTCCTCAACTCCTGTTCAAGTATTGCCTGCTGGACGAGATGGCCTCTGCTTACCTTTTATTCACAATCACGATCTTCCCGTTGATCATCTATTTGCTAGAGCAGGCACCAGTAATATCTCCAGATGTCCTGTCGCATGCCAGTAGAGCCAGGGGCATCGGCCTGCTACAGGAACATAAAGAGCTTCAAACCATTATATTAGGTCATGGGAATGACCTAATATAATTGTTACTGGAATTTGGCATATCAAATACAACACGAGAAGCTTGCCAGGCTTTCCGTGCAGGTGACATACTCTTGTAGTCACCTCCAAATAAAGCATTTATTGATGAGCCGCGTGGCGCAAGCGGCGCGCGAGCCAGACTGTGATGGGCCGGTCTGCTGGGTGGAGTTCTGACAAGAGGGAAGTCCAAATGTGGAAAATGGTGGCCCCTGTGGAGTGAGGGGGTGGTCTGGCTTGTTGTAAGGCTCTGCCGAGGTGGTGGGCCAGGGCTAGAACCCGCCATGCCTCCAGACTGCCTCATGAACGGCTGTGCACAGGGAGAGCAAGGAACAGCTCTGCCCCGATCATCGACACCCACCCTGCAGCAGCTTTTTCCTCAATCCGGCCCAGGTATGCTGGTCCAGAGACTCTCAGACCTTTTATTGATATCTTTAATTTTATACACCCTCCCAAACCCAAATTGTGTAATCCTAGTTTATACTACATTTCAGTAGATTCACAACTCCTTTTTTGTTTGTTTTTGGATCACACCCATGGATGATCGAAGTTACTCCTGACTATAGACTCAGCAATTACTCCTAGTGGTGCTCAGGAGACCATATGGGATGCTGGCCATTACATAATACATGCATCAGTATAAAATGATGCATAAGCCCAATCTAGCCAACTTTTAGGTTTTTGTAACTAAAAGTTCATTTGAACACAGGGCTATGCATTTATTTGTGTGGTTGTCTCTTATTTGCTCCAACTGCAGAAACTGAGTGGTTGCCAGAGAAAACATATGCTCCTCCGGACCTATAATTTTTTTTCTGTGTGTGGCTTTTTGGGTCACACCCAGCAATGCTTAGGTTTTACTCCTGGCTCTGTACTCAGGAATTACTCCTAGTGGTGCACAGGAGTCCATATGGGATGCAGAGGATTAAACCCGATTTGGCTGCATGGAAGGTAAACACCCTATCGCTGTATTATCACCCTGGCTCCCACAGAGTCTATAATATTTACTCTGCTGGTCTAGAGAATATAATTTGGGAAATTAAGTAGCAAACTAGGATAGTAGCAAGAAAAAAGCTAGAGAGAGGCTGACTGAGAGAGACCTTATAAACAGATATGTAAATATTTCAATCTATTAAAAAATGTGAGAGCTCTGATGTGTTGGAAGCAAGGACACCACATAATTATGCTTGAATTTCAGATCACTAGGGCTGAGTTTAATGAAAGGGAAGGTGTCAAACTTGAGTTGCTGTAACCATTGGGATAATGACTTGCAGAGAGCTAAGAAATGTCCTGGACAACAAGGGCTAACAATGGTATGGAGGAACTTGGTCAGATCTATCCATCCATCCATCCATCCATCCATCCATCCATCCATTCGTCTATCACCCACCCACCCACCCACCCATCCATCCATCCATTCATCCATCCACCCATCCATTCATCCACCCATCACCCACCCACCCACCCACCCACCCACCCACCCATCCATCCATCCATCCATCCATCCATCCATCCATCCATCCATCCATCCATCCATCCATCCATCCATTTATTTACATCACACCCTGCAATGCTCAGAGGTTACTCCTGGCTCTGCACTCAGAAATTACTCCTGGTGGTGCTCAGGGGACCATATTGGATGCCAAGGATTGAACCCAGGTAGGCCTCATGCAAGGCAAACACCCTACCCACTGTGCTATTGCTCCTGCCCCAACATAGGCTGATTTAAAATAAATAGGAATTTGATGATTATTCAGGTACAAGATTAGGTGAGAGGGCATAGTCCAGGAGGAAAACTTTTCATTTATAATTTTTCTGAGATGAGCAAGAAGCAGGTATGACTCAATAGTTCTTTGATACAATTAGATCTTTTTTCATTTACTTGTATGCATCTGAAAATTTCCTTGACGTGGTATTATTTTTAAACTTATTGACTCACTGTGAAGATATGGCATTTTCTATTAATTTTCACCATCTGTTCAGAGTCAATGTTACCTATTCGGTGCAATGCAGAACCTTGTTACCACACACACCCCTTTACCTTCCTACTCCTATGGTGCGGCTCTTGGGAACATCCCATCTATGGATGCTGAAAATCAAGACAGTGTTCTTGTTTTTACTTTCAACTATGAAATATAATTTATTTTTTTATTTTTATTTTTTCGCTTTTTAGGTCACACCCAGTGATCATCATGGGTTATTCCTGGCTCTGCACTCAGGAATTACTACTGGCAATGCTTGGATTGAACTTGGGTCTGCTGTGGGCAAGGCAAATGCCCTCCCCACTTGCTATTGCTCCGGCCCCCATGAAATATATTTTGAAGTTTTAAGATGAGTCTAGTCTGATATTATTAAAATGGTAACCATCTCTGTTGAACTTTCTTTATGTTGCGGAACTGCTGGGGTTCCCAACAATACCAGGAAACAAATTCCCTTCTACCTCCAAAGCTGGTGGGCAATAGATGAAAACTCAGGAATCCGGCGCAGTTTTAAAAGGCTTTACTATCACAGGTTCTGATATACAAGCCAAGAACAGAAAAAATCCCAGACCCTGCATTCCAGGCTGGGCCCCAGCCACGTGTAGGCCAAGATGGCTGCCACCACGTGTTGAAGCCCAACAGAAAATGGAGAGGACGGAGAGACAGAAGCCAAGGGAAGCCAAAATGGCAAAAGAGACTTTCTCCTTTCTCCCAGTGTATTTTATAGATAGAAATCTGCCAAAACTTCCCAGCCTGGGGATGGCCATAATGGGCTGGGCTATCTAGAGATGAATACAGGTAAACAACTCTATTGAAATGCAGCACTTCAGGTGGGCCTTTTGGCTTTAAGTGCCGGAGCTGATTCAAAGCCTCCGTAGCAGAGCTAGGAGGGGCTGCAAGCTAAGTGTAGCTGGAGCTTAAAGTAGGGTATGCAATCTCAAACGCAGCTGGGGAACCTGGAACTCCTCTTTCCCCAGGCTCTGCTGACCATGGGGCTCCCAGGAGGACAGATGGGTTTTGGGAGTGGGCCCATCACCTCTGGGGTGTCCCAGAAGCAGCCGGATGAGACTGGTCCACCACACTAGCCACCACCTTCGCTGTCAGGATGCTGGGATACTACCTCACGACCAGATTAACAGAACAAAACCAGTTTGAGCGTCGTCCATCAAAGTAGTGGAAACAGTTATGTCCTTTAATGCACTGCATTCTACGATGTTCAGGAAAGCTTGGCGGGAGGGAGAGATAGAGAGGAGAGAAAACACATAGAGAACCCGCCAAGTAGTTGAAGTGTGGGAGGGGGAGGGAGGTGGGGACATTGGTGATGGGAGATGGGTTCGGGTGGAGGGATGGGTGTTGGAACACTGTAGAACCAAAACTCTACATGAGCATCTTGCAATTTTATGTCTAAAAGTGGTGTAATAAAATTTGGGGAAAAAAATAAACACAACAACAAAAAATAAAGTAGGGCATTGTCGGGCGCTCTGCCGGGGTCCCGACAGTGCCGGGAAGCGAAGTTCCCTTCTACCTCCGAGCCGGCGGAGGAATGGATGAACACTCAGGGATCCGATGAGGTTTTAAAAGACTTTACTTATCACAGGTTCAGGCATACAAATCAGCAAAAGGAAAAACCCGATGCTTAGGATTCCAGGCTAGAACCCCAGCCACGTGTAGGCCAAGATGGCGACCACCACGTGTATAACTTCCAAGGGGAAAAAACGGCTTACAAGGCGAGATTCCACCGGGAAGAAGAAGCCCGGGAGAGCGGGAACGGGCAAGTTTATACCCCCGCAACTCAGACCTTCCTCCCATTGTTATGGAAAGCAGGGAGGGTCCAATGCCCTCAGGTAACCCCCCCTGCATCTCACCTAGGGCCTTTACTGTGCTAATGTTTTGAGCAGGGAAGGGAAGGCCTTTGAAATGTAGAGAAGGGGGTTTCTGGGATGGCATGTCACTGTACCAAAGATCAACACCAATGCCAGTTAAATATTTCTCCAAGCCTTCACAAGTCTCCTCTACTTCATTGTAGTTTTATATTTTATCAGGGAGCCATGCTTGTTTGTTTGGAAGCAAACAGCATTTCTCTCTGGTCTAATTACTTAGGTGTCCTTACGTGGCCAGGCTAATATGCTGGTAAGATCTAGCTAGTCCCACGATGATTGTGATAGCATGGGAGAATATTTATACCAGCTAGTACAGCATACATGGTCGGATAAACTGCCACATTTAGACTACCCCCTTATCTACGGAGTGATCTGCGGGGAGGCAATCCAGAGCAGATGCAGCGGCCCTTAGGAGTCCTGCAACAGGGCATGTCACCCAACACTTTATTTTTTTGGTTAGGGAGGGACCCTTCATATAGGGACCAGGAGGCCTGAGGGAAATTCTCAACTAACCAGGCTAGCAGTTCAACACAAGGGCCCAAGGATGCGATGGTGCTCAGGTCCTGTGATGCCTGGGATGCTGGTGATACTAAGGAGGCATCCACAGCTGCACCTGGTGGTGCTCAGGGGCCGCTATTCACCTGGTGATACTTGAGTGTTGGGAATCCAACCCGGGTCAGGCCATGTGGGACCTGCGCCCTAACTACTGTACTATCGCCAAGCTCCAGCCCTTTCTTTGTTTCTAATGTTCCAATTTTTCTCCTGGAAGTTATTTTCCTACTGTCTAAAGAGCATCCACTAGTGCTCGGAAGTAGTCCAGAGGTTATACACATTGCTATGCATGTGGCCAACACCAGAAGTGAATCCAAAGCACAAAGCCTGGAGTAGCCCCTGTGGGAAAAAGTGGACTGGACAGTTATGAGAAAGTGACTTAAAATGAAACAGAGGGAAAAGATAAAAAAGATAAAATGACAGTTCAGACAACCAGAAACAATGAGGGAAATAATAGAAATTTGGTTTTAACTGAGGTGAATGAATGTGCAAACAGGTCCTAATAGATAAAACCTAGGGACTATCTGCCATGTGAATGCCAACACGACCCTCCAGATAGGCCAGAAAGAATAAAAATTTTCATGGGTGAATTGGCTAACTTCGCCCTGGTTTTTTACTGTTTCATATAAGCCACATGTGCTTACATTGGAAATATTCTCTTTTCCTTGAAGTAAGGCTTTGAGAGGATATTTTAGTGAGTTCTATTGAAACCTCCTTCTTTGGTTTAAAAACATGTGTTTCTAAGCTGCAAAATCACTATCTAATGGGGAAAATTTCATGGCGTTTTTAGATGCAAGGCATATGCTTTTCCTGGAGTTTCTCTACTTGTACTCATAAACAGGGCAGGGCACCCAGTCCAGGATTCCTTAGCAATTCCTAACTAACCAGTTCACGATCACGATCACGATCACGATCTTCCCGTTAATCATCTATTTGCTAGAGCGGGCACCAGTAATATCTCAATATGTCCTGTCACATGCTGTAGAGCCAAGGGCATCGGCTTGGTACAGGGAACATAAAGAGCCTCAAACCATTATATTAGGTCATGAGAATGATCTAATATAATTGTTACTGGCATTTGGCATATCAAATACAACACGAGCAGCTTGCCAGGCTTGCCGTGCGGGAGGCATACTCTATAAACACCTCCAAATAAAGCCTTTATTGATGAACCGCGCGGAAGCAGCGGCCGCCTGCGAGCCGGGCTGAGATGGGCTGGTCGGCTGGGTGGAGTTCTGATGAGAGGGAAGTCCAATGTGGAAAATGGCGGCGCCCATGGGGTGGGTGGGGGGTCGTCTGGCATGTTGTGAGGTTCTGCCGGGGTGGTGGGCCAAGGCTGGAACCCACCAGGCCTGCCGACTGCCTCATGAACGGCTGGGCACAGGGAGAGCAAGGAACCGCTCTGCCCCATGTCTGAGAGTCTCTGGACCAGCATACCTGGGCGGATTGAGGAAGAAACTGCTCCAGGGTGGGTGTCGATGATCCGGGCTGTGATGGGCTGGTCGGCTGGGTGGAGTTCTGATGAGAGGGAAGTCCAATGTGGAAAATGGCGGCGCCCATGGAGTGGGTGGGGGGGTCGTCTGGCTTGTTGTGAGGTTCTGCCGGGGTGGTGGGCCAAGGCTGGAACCCACCAGGCATGCCGACTGCCTCATGAACGGCTGGGCACAGGGAGAGCAACTAACCAGTTACAAGATCTTTTCATCTGCGCTTCTGCCCCATGTCAAATCACTGTTTATTAATTAATAAATTTGCTTTTTGGGTCACATCTGGCAATGTTCAGGGGTTTCTCCTGGCTCTGCACTCAGGAGTTATTCCTGCCGGTGCTCAGGAGACCATGTGAGATGCCAGGGATCAAACCCAGGTCAGCTACATGCAAGGCAAATGCCCTTCCTGCTGTACTATTGCTCTAGCCCCAAATCGCTGTTTTTCAAAAAATAATTTTTATTATACCACCGTGAGACATACAATTACAAAGGTGTTCATAATTGGTTCTTGGTAATACAGTATTCCAGCACCCATCCCTCCACCAGTGCCCCTTTCCACCACCAATGTACCCCACCCCCTCCCACCCACCCCAAGGCGGCCTCAATAGCAGGTAGCCCCGTTTCCTCTCTTCTCTCTGTCTCTGCATCTCTCTCCCTCTTCTTTTACACATTGTGGCTAGCCCTGCAGATATTTAGAGTTTATCACTTAAGTCTCTTTGTGTATATTCAGTGGTGAGTTTTAATCTGCCATTACCATTTCCCACATTTAGTAAAACACTGGTATCTATTTATATCCTATTAATGAATGCAGTCATTCTATATCTGTCATTTTCCTTCTGACTAATTTCACTCAGCATGATAGTCTCCATGTCCATCCATTTGCAGGTAAATTTCATAATTTCGTCTTTTCTGACAGCTGCATAGTATTCCATAGTGTAGATGAACCACAGTTTCTTTAGCCAGTCCTCTGTTCTCGGGCATTTAGGTTGTTTCCAGATTCTAGCTATAGTGAATAGCACAGAGATGAATAAAGAAGTACAGATGGTGTTTCTACTATGTGTTTTTTGGTCTCTCGGGTATTTTCCCAGGAGTGCTATTGCTGGATCAAATGGGAGCTCAATATCTAGTTTTCGGAGGAATGCCCATATTGTTTTCCAAAGGGCTGGACCAGTCGGCACTCCCACCAACAGTGGATGAGAGTCCCTTTTTCCCCACATCCATGCCAGCACCGGTTGTTCTTGCTGTTTTGGAGAGAAATGGGTATATTTCTGAGGACCAGGCAATAAATAGCCCACCACCACCACATAAACGGAGAAGAAACTACAGGAGCAGCCCCCCCACTCAATCCATTCTATTTATGCTATGTTCTTAAATTTAGTATAGAAATTAAGTTTTAGTTCATTGCACTCAAAAAGCTCGGACTTAACTTTATATGGGAGAATAAACGGCAAGAATGGGTGACAACTGGGAGGAGGAATGTTGAGGAACTTTATCCTATCAAAGATCAACACTAAACTTAGTTGAGCCTTAGTAATTAATGGTTCCCATCATACTGTTCCCAGCTGTTCCCAATGACTCCATGAATAAATTACTTTTACTAAATAGTCAAGTAAGTATAACCCAGCTGATTCTACTGTATGCAAAATGGAACATGGAATTTGCAATAATGTTGATTATGTGAGAAGTTCCCCAGAAAAACCCCTGGAATATATATGTGTGGGGTGTGGCTATGATGTTAGTTTATTTTAATTTATAATAAAAGTTTTCAGCTCTTTTTTTCTTAGCCCTTGGAGCATGTTCTTCATTTATTGTCACTCTTGGAGTTTTATTTTTCTTTTTGGGTCACACACGGCGATGCTCAGCATTATTCCTGGCTCTGCTCGGGGGACCATATGGGATGCCGGGAATCAAACCCAGGTCGGCGCATTCGAGGCAAATGCCTTACCCGCTGTGCTATTGCTCTGGCCCCCTCTTGGATTTTTTCTATCTTTAAAATCACCCTTCAATTCTCTGTTGCTTGATTAAAATATTTAAAGACTGATATTTTTATCTATATCCACATGGTCTGAAAAATTTTTAATAGGATATAAATTTTAATTTGTGTTTGCTTTCTTTTTCATATCTTAGGGTATCTTTTTCATATCTTATAATTCAAAATCTCTGTAAAACTAAAACAATTGGAAAGTGAAAACTACAAACTTGAGAAATAGGTGTACTATAATAATATAGTTTAGTACTCAAAATTCAGAAATTCGAACTGGAGTACAATGGGTAGGACATTTGCCTTGCATGTGGCCAAGCCATGTTTGATCCCAGGAACCCCATGTTTCTCTTAATCTGATAGGAGTGATCTTGAACACAGATTCAGGACTAAGCCCTGAGAGGTGTGGTGTGCCCCCACACACATATACACATACACAAAACAATCTGCTTACAAATCATTATGAAAAAGAATATTAATCCAATAGAGAAATGAACAAAAGAATAAACTCCTCCACTTATGTGATCAAACTACAATGCCCATAGCATATGCCTTACTACTCAGTCTCACCAATTCCACAGAAATAAAAACAGCAGTGAGACGACCTGTGGACCTATGGAATAGAGCTGAGTATCCTGACACCCACCCTCAAAGACATGATCAGTTAATCTTTGATAAAGGTGCAAAGAGTCCACACTGGAGTAAGGAAAGCCTCTTCAACAAGTGGTGCTGGGAAAACTGGACAGCTACATGTAAAAAATGAATTTGGACCTGTGTCTAACACCTTGCACAAAATCAGATCAAAATGGATTAAAGATCTCAATATCAGACCTGAATCCATAAAGTACATTGAAGAAAATATAGGAAAAACCCTCCACGACAGTGAAGCTAAAGACATCGTCAAAAAGTGAAACACCATTAACAAAGCAACTAGAAGAAAAGATAAACATATGGGACTATATGAAACTAAAGAGCTTCTGCACCTTGAAAGAAACAGCGACCAAGATAGAAAGACAGTCGACAGAATGGGAAAGAATATTCACCCAATGCCCATCTGATAATGGGTTAATATCCAGGATATATCAGGCACTGGTACAGCTATATAAGAAGAAAACAGCCAACCCCATTAAAAAATGGGGAGAAGAGATGAACAGAAACTTTGACAAGGAAGAAATTGGAATGGCCAAAAGGCATATGAAAAAAATGCTCATCATCACTAATCATCACTAATCATTGAGAGACTCTCAGACATGGGGCAGTGCTACTACTTGCTCTCCCTGTGCCCATCCACTCATGAGGCTCCCGGGAGGCATGACAGGTTCTAGCCCTGGCCTGCCACCCCAGCAGAGCCTCACAGCAAGCCAGACGACCCTCCCCCCCCACCCGACTCCATGTGGGCTGCCGTTTTCCACATCCGGACTTCCTTCTCGCACAACTCCACCCAGCAGACCAGACTATCACACCCCGGATCATCAACACCCACCCTGCAGCAGTTTATTTTCAATCCGGCCCAGGTATGCTGAACTAGAGACTCTCAGACATGGGGCAGAGCTGCTACTTGTTCTCCCTGAACCCAGCCGCTCATGAGGTGCCCGGGAGGCATGGCGGGTTCTAGCCCTGGCCTGCCACCCCAGCAGAGCCTCACAACAAGCCAGACGACCCCTCCCTCCGACTCCATGGGGGCCGCCGTTTTCCACATCCGGACTTCTTTCTCATCACAACTTCACCCAGCAGACCAGACTATCACAGCCCAACTCGGCGCAGCCGCAGCACGGTTCATCAATAATTGCTTTATTTAGAGGTGACTACAAGAGTATGCCACCTGCACAGCAAGCCTGGCAAGCTGCTTGTGTCGTATTTGATATGCCAAATACCAGTAACTTTTATATTAGGTCATTCCCATGACCTAATATAATGGTTTGAGGCTCTTTATGTTCCTGGAGCAAGCGGATGCCTTTGGGTTCTCCTAGCACGAGACAGGACATATGGAGATATTACTGGTGCCCGCTCTAGCAAATAGATGATCAACGGGAAGATAGATAGATAGATAGACAGATAGATAGATAGATAGATAGATAGATAGATAGATAGATAGATAGATAGATAGATAGATCACTAATCATCAGAGATATGCAAATCAAAACAACAATGAGATATTACCTCACACTACAGAGACTGGCCCACATCCAAAAGGGTAAAAGCAACAAGTGCTAGCGTGGATGCGGGGAAAAGGGGACTCTCATACATTGTTGGTGGGAATGTCGACTTGTACAACCTTTCTGGAAAACAATATGGACATTCCTCCAAAGACTAAAATTGAGCTCCCATTTGACCCAGCCATACCACTCCTGGGAATACACCCTGGGAAGCCAAAAACACACAGCGGAAACACCATCCGCACTTTTATTTTCATAGCAGCACTATTCACAATAGCCAGAACCTGGAAACAACCGGTATGCCCAAGAACTGATGACTGGATAAAGAAACTGTGGTACATCTACACAATGGAATACTATGCAGCTGTTAGGAAAAATGAAGTTATGAAATTTGCCTATAAATGGATGGACATGGAAAGGATCATGTTGAGTGAAATTAGTCAGAAGGAAAGAGAGATATAGAATGACTGCATTTATTTCATAACTTCATTTTGGTGTCATAATATGTGTATATATGTATATATATGTATATATACATACATATATACATATATATATGGGAGTCAGAGGTTAGGTAAGACAGTTAAGGGAACATGTGTGAATAAATGTCGAAAGGGTTAATACCAACCTAGAACTGAGCATTAAATACAGGCAAAAAATGCACATGATGGCCTCTAAGTATATGTAGTGCAACCCACAATGTGTAAGAGAAGGAAAAGAGAGAGAGGGAGAGAGAAAATAGATAAAGGACCTGCCATTTAGGCAGGCTATGGGAGGGGCGAGGAATTTGAGACATCGGTGGTGGGAAATGGGCACTGGTGGAGGGTAGGGTGCTGGAACACTATGTGACTGAAACCTCTAAACATGAACAACATTGTAATTGTATATCTCATGGTGGTATAATAAAATATTTAATAAAAAAAAAAAAAACAGCAGTGAGAATGGCAAAAACTCAAGTTTCTAAAAATTCTTTCCTAATATATATGAGGATATGGAATATTCAAAGGCCATCTGTAAAGCAAATATATTGTAAAAATTAAATACTGTAGGGAGCTCGAATATGCATGGGAAAAGAAAATGTTCTGTACAAATACTTGGCACAGTGTTTTTGGAATTAAATTCAGAGCTATCCAGTTTGAAGACATCAATATTCTATAATTCACCCAACCCCTCTCATAGATATCTGGTACCAGGGGTCAACTCTAACATACACATACACAGTGGCACTTGTGTAACAAGAATGTTATTGCTGTGACAAAACCGACAGAAGGAAAGGTGACCTTACTGTTTACCTATAGGAAAACAACCTTAAAAGTTGGGCTACAAGCATATAACTTAAAATATTCAGAATAAGACACAGAGCTGAAATGAAGACACTGCTTCTATCTCTATCCATGTGGTTACATTTTGAAAGCATTAAATGAGTTTCAAAAAAAAAGCAAGACGCAATCTGCTGAGTTATGCAGAGAAGACTTTCAACAGCGACTTTGGCACTCTGTAACATGACACAATTTTCTGGTTACGCTACACGGATATGGCCACACCATATAGGCATGCATCGAAACCACAAGTAAACCACCCTCGAGGTTACACAGCAATATAATGAGAATGGTGTTCACTGTTGAGAAGGGAGGGAAATGTGGACAAAAACTCAGGAGTGATTTTTTTTGGTGTCCATTCTCGGTGTCCATACTCTTAGTGATGGGAGAACGGCTACATTCTCTTTGGAGCACTTCTCATCAAACTGTGGACGTTGGCACCTACTCCTTGATGTGAGTTACCCAATGACCGGCTGTATTAGGGTGCCCATTCTAAGTGGGAGCCTCAGACTTATTGCTTGATTTCACTCCTTTTTCCAACCCTGCTACCACAGGGCGAGCAAGTCCGAGCTCACTTCCTGGCTGCCCCAGCCAAGCCATCTTCCAAACACAGGCGAATCATCACCATCAATGGCCCATCTGATCTATTGAGTTTGCTCTGGAGAAGCATAAATTAGCCCAGTATAAGCAATAGCACAGTGGGTATGGCGGTTGCCTTGCATGCAGCAGACCCATGTCTGATCCCTGGAACCTTCTCTGTTCCTGTCAAAGAGTCAGGAGGAATCGTGAGTGCAAACAATTTCAGACACTGCACTTTGTTCAGAAATGGCTGGCAGAAAGTAGGGAGAATAGAATTTGGTGGCAGGGTACCACAGGGTTCAAGGTATAATTTGTATTTTTGATGTTTATGTCTTAAGAAAGGAGACACCTGAAGCAAACATAGCACAAATGTTAAGACTGAACAGACGTAGGTTGGCTACATGCCTTTATATTGTTCCAGATGGTATCTCTGAAGCATTTTGCACTAAAAGAAGACTCCGAGGGAAGAGTAAATGTGAGAATAAGCTGCTCTTGACGAGGCGGCCAAGATGATGCTTTAACAGAACAAGGAGGGACAGGTAGTGCAGGGCTAAGACATTGCCTTCCTTCCACATGGTCACTCTGACTGTGACTCTCCTTCAAACCCCAGGCCTGCTCGCTCTCCTGAGCACCACCCAGTGCCTCTAGGTGTCACTCCTGAGCACTGAGCCAGGAACAGTCCTGAGAACCTCTGGGTACAGCCTCCTCCTTGACAATACAAACAAAGGGATGTTTCTATCTTCTTGCCTGCCACCGCACACACTCAGGGATTCCGAATTTGAATCCTCTTTTTGGGGGAGGGAAGGTATTTTGGGTCATACGTGGTGATGCTCTGGGGTTACTCCCTGGCTCTGCACTCAAGAATTACTCCTGACAGTAATGGGATGTCAGGGGTTGACCCTGGTTGACCAAGTGTAAGGCAAATGCCCTACCTGCTGTACTACTGTTTTGCCACTGTCTTCTCCTGCTCCTCTTCCTCCTTCTTATTCCTCCTCCTCTTCCTCCTCCTCCTTCTATCCCCAGTCTCCAGGATGATTTTCTGTGTAGGCTGTCACATGGGCTGGTGACTTTGACAATTTCATACCATTATGGCTAACATACGTCAGATTCACCTGATGGACACATGATCCTCCTTCCTGCTCTGCTCAGATGCAGGGCTCACCCCCTACCTGGGGACTTCCTCCTGGCATTTGAACCTGCCTTGTCCGTTGCGTCTGGACTCCCTGCACTGTTGGCTCAGGTGGCATTGTCTATCTGGCAGAAGCATCTGGGACTGGCCAGGCCTCCCAGAGGGCACTCGCCCAATGCCAAAGAAAGGCAGCGGTTCAGCTCTCAAGGGGGTTGGACTCCCTCTGGGCCCACCCCCGGCTCAGGTTTCCATGTGAACTTTTGCAGCCCTCGATACCCTGAATGCCACTGACTGTATAGGCTTACAATCTGCTGGCGGGGACTCAGCCTGGCATATGTGCCCTTCGCAACAGTTATGCTGTAAACTCCTGGGGACATGGTGTTGCCAGTGACTTAGTCTCCCTCTCAGCCACCGAAAGGAAGGAAGGAGAGGAGAAAGGTCAGACAGGAAGGAAGGAAGGAAGGGGAGACAGGAAGGAGTGAAGGAAGGATAATAGCCAACAAATATTTATAGAAATATTCTACACCAGGTAGTATGCACTTTCTTATTTTTTCCCTCTAACCACGCGACGAGGTAAACACTATTGACAGATGAGGCGGTGAGCTGAGAAGGGTTAGCAAACACGCCCCAAGGAAGCAGGGCTTGCCGAAAGGGGAGGGAGTACTTGTATCAGGTTTGCCAAATGCTCAGCGTGGTGCACTGCAGGTTCTGATGTTCTGTTTGTCAACTGCCTCTGAGAGAGAGAGATAGACATACAGACGGATAGACAGACAGAAAGAAAGACAGAGAGACAGACAGAGACAGAGAGAGAGGAGAGAGTGAGAGAGAGAAGAGGAGGGGAGAGGGAGAGGGAGGGAAGGAGGAAGTGAGAGAGGAGGAGGGGAGAGAGAGAGGGAGGGAGGGAGGGAAGGATAGAGGTACAGAAGAGTTGATTAAGAATAAAACCCTGGAGGGGCCGGAGCAACAGTATAGCAGGTAGGGAGTTTTACCTGTGCATGGCTGTTGGATTCCTGAGACATCCCATATGGTCCCCTGAGCACCGCCAGGAGTAACCCCTGAGCATTGCCAGGTGTGACCCCAAAAAAGCTAAAAAATAAATGGATGAAAACCCTGGAATTTTCCATAAAGAAAAAGGGCCAAGAGCCTAGAAAGCAGAGGGTCTGTACTGGGGTGGAGGAGCCGCCTGTGAAGTCTCTCAGCATCCCCAGAAACGGTGCCGGCTTCTCGGGTGGGAGCTTCTGGGGTCCATGTTCCACAGACCAAAGATAACTGCCGTCGTCTGTCTGGGGGGCCTCACTAGGGATGCTTGAGGTTCTCTCCTGGAGGTGCTGCAGGGACTGTGGGGTGCTGGGGACAGATGGCGGCTTGCAGGGCACATGCGCCGCCCTTGCCATCTCCCAGGCCTGCAGACAAGCTCTCGGTGCTCACCCACCTGCAGGAGAACTCACACGCCTCCAGCTGCTTCTTGAGCTGTGAACGCTCAAGTCACAAATCTGGCTTTTAGGGCCCATTTATTCTCCACCTCCCACCAATGATGCAACCATACACATTCCCCCCTTTTTTTTTCTTTTTGGGTCACACCTTGCGATGCTCAGGGGTTATTCCTGGCTCTGCACTCAGGAATTACTCCTGGAAGGGACTGGGGACCATATGCGATGCCGTACCATATTGAACTCGGGTTGGCTGCATGCAAGGCAAACACCCTACCCGCTGTGCTATCACCCTGGCTCCCTACATATTCCCTTTTTCATTGTTATTTTGGGGCCACACCAGCAGTGCTCAGGGACTCCTGATGGTGCTCAGGGGACCATATGGGGTTCTGGGGGTTGAACGACATGCAAGACAAGTGTCTTATCCATGGTAAAATCGCTCTGGCCCCTTACAGTCCTTTAAAATGTTGTTTCTATTTAAAGACTCCTGACTTGATATAGGTGATTCAGTGATATTGATCTGGTCTGTGGCCCTCTCACATTGCAACTGTGGACTAAGCTTCTCTAACACGTTTTCTCCACGAGATACATTCCCAGCCTTCCTGAGACCGGGACCAGCACACAGAACACATGAGCACAGTATGGCCTCACAGTCACAAAGTCACCAGCACAAGCACCACAATGGGAAAAGGCAGCAAAGGATTGTGAAGGGGACATACATGTGCATAAGAGCTGAAACAAGAGCGACAGGGTGACCCCGCTCCTCCCCGCTGGGGATATGGAAGCCGGGTGAGTCAACCTTTCCAGTGTTCTAGGCATGACCGCAAACAGTGTGGACAGGGCGGCCAGCACTCCCACACCTCATTCTGTGGCCAGTCACAAAGCCCGTCCACCTGCGATCAGAAGGAACACTGCTCTTCTAAAAGGCTGTACACCTGTCCATGCCTCCACGCGTGAATTCTGGAGTGACAAATACATGTGAAAAAAAGCCAATGGCTCTGTACGTCTTGTCCACAACTAAAGGGGCTCGATTCTAGAAGCTCAATGTTAAATTTGGGAATAACAAGAAACCGGAACCAGATAAATAGTCCAGGCAGTTAAGGCACTTGCTTTGCACGTAAGCAACCTAGGTTTGACCCCTGGCATGTCAGAGGGTCCCCTGAGCCCTGCCAAGACTGATCCCTGAGCACAGAGCCAGAAGAAACTCTGAGCACAGCCAGGTGTGGCGTCCCAAACCATCCCCCACCCTCCCACCAAATAAACGAGAAGCCCAATGTATTGGTAGATTAGGGTGTATCGGGAGGTGGGCTGGCCATGGAGAGCAGGTGAAGGACAGCTTGAGGGCTTGGGAACACAGAGCAGTGGCTGTCATTGTGCACAGCACAAGCAGCGGTACTTCTGCTGCAGGGAGGTCCAGAGACTCCCAGTCCCCTCTCCTGGCGGGCTGGGTGTTCATCATCCTCTCCAGAGGGGCTTGGCATGACAGGTCACACTCACGCTTGTCCTCATTCCTTAGCTGTGACTCCTGTGGCCTTGCAGAGAGCAGCTCGGGTTCAGCACGTGCATGGAAGCAGCTCAACAGACACTTGCTGCTTAGGCACAGGACATGTAGCCTCGGCATGCGACTCTTGTGGGCTTTTTCTCGGCTCTCTTGGAAACACTCTTCTAGGTAATACTCAAGTTGGGGGCTTCAGCTTAGATTTAGCAGGCTGGGCCCCCTGCCAGGAATGAGCAGTCCTTGGAGAAGTCACCAAGCAATTTTCAACCTTTCTCAGAGCATACTTCAGGAAACGAGACCTTGCGGAGTAAATTAAATGAAGTTCGGTTTTGCTTTTGCATATTTGCCTGGATAGACAGAAATGATCATTCTGTGTAAACTAGGTGATGAAATGAAACCTCCCTGGCTAGTAGCATCGATGGCTTGGCCCAGGCATGTCTGATTCAATTCAAAACTGCTCAGATGATTTCAACTGCTAGGTGTGCAAATGCTTCCAAATATTTCAGAGAAATATGGGGAAATCATTGGGAAAGGTTCTTGGAAGACAAAAGGATAGGAAAGAATTCATCTAAATCATACAGATGGTATGGTTCTTGCATTTGAATTTAAATGCTTTCATATTTAGGATCAGGCTGCCATTGTAGCTTCTTTGGAGCACAACACTTCTGATTCAGCTAAACAGAAAAATGAAATAATAAAAATATAACCAGTCTTGGGGCCTGAGCGATAGCCCAGCGGGTAGGGCATTTGCCTTGCACGCGGCTGACCCATGCCGGCCCGGGTTCAATCCCCGGCATCCCATATGGTCCCCCGAGCACCGTCGGGAGTAATTCCTGAGTGCAGAGCCAGGAGAAATACCTGAGCATTGCCGGGTGTGACCCAAAAAAGAAAAAATATATAACCAGTCTCCACGTAGAAGTTAAATGACAGCCACAAGTTTCCTGTCTGTTCTTCCATTCCCTGAGAAGTCTTCTCAGAAACAGGACAATAGGAACGTGTCACCACGTTCCTCCTCTTACTTGGTGGAATATCATTGCCTGCTTGTGAGAATTAGCCAGAATCCAAGGGAAGGGACACAGCTGATGGGGTATCCTGTGCCAGTAAGGGACTATCCACTCGTGGGCAAGCTCAGGGGCATTTCTGTTGAAATTCTTTCCATGCCCTTCTTCCACGTGGATCCCGACGTCATGCTGAGGAACAGCTGGGCCATCCCCAGGCATGGCTTTACTTGGTTTGATGCCAAGAGTAGAAACAAGGGAGAGGAGACAGCAGTAGAGAAGGGAGCCCCTGGGCGCTATGCTCTGATTCCCAACGCAGAGCTAAGGTCTCGGGGCCTGTATCTATTGTCACCTGCCTTAGAAATATGATCAGAAAATGTGCTTGCAGGGACGTTCCTCACTGATGTTGGTGCTGAGGCCCAGGGTCCCCGACCTGCTACTCCCCACCAGCCCTCGGGGGTGGCCTCTCTCCATGGGTCCCCACTCCCTCTGCCCTTGAAACCTATCTGTCCCCCTCCACACTCAACCTGCTGAGTGAGATGCCTTCTTCACCTGGCTCAGTGAAGTGTCCGAGACCACCTGTCCCCGCCAGGAAACCCTTTGGACTACTCAGAAAAGGGTCATCACCTCTCTCCCCCGCAGACCAAATATGTAACTGCAGACAGTCTTACCTACCATTTCACTAGCACCCCCACCAAAGGCCGTACTTGCGACTTCAGACCATCTCTTTGTGTTGGGCGCATCTCCCTGTCACAGGCAGGGGACATTCAAACAAGAACAAAATGATTTCCTCATCTTCCGGCTTTTATAGATCTCCTGGTATTGTACCATGTGAAAAATGGATGCTTAACAGCCCTATCTTGATTTTCTAGGCCAAATTAGGTCTTGAAATTGCCCTGAGGTGAATAAGTAACGTAGGAAGAAGCTTGGCGACAGCAAAGCTAGGGCTGGGCTGTGAAGGTGATCTTCAAACACCCAAGAATGAGCCTGGACTCTGGTACTAGACACATGCTCAAATGCTTAGCAGGATGCTTGGCTTAAGGAATCTCCCTGATGCTTAACTCCTCGTCAAGGGGTCTTTTACTGATTTGTGACCACATCTCCTCCAACCTCCCAGTCGTATCATCAACTAAAGCTCTAATGCTCCCTGTTCCCGCACAACCCAAAGTGGACAGGTCTTAAGGATTGCAGTGGTGATGGAGGACATTTCTTACTCTAGGGCACGGAACCTCCCATCCTGGTGAGCGCCTCGGTCTCCCTAGCTAAGGATTTGTAAAGTATTCAGTGTGTGGACAGTGGAGCTGAAATCTCGCCTCTGCAGTATTTCGTAGACAACTGCTCCTCTGCATCTGTATGCCAGATTAAGACAAAGCATCTTATTATGCTGTCAGTGGTCCTGTTTGGGGGACATAAACCTGGATTTAATGAAAAAATATCGATTTGGTTAGTGAAGTTTTCAAATGTAGTCACTGCTCATAGCAGGCATGTTATGGGGGTGGGGTTAACTGTTACACAGATCTGAGCAAGGAAAGAGTGAACAAGGAGGGAAACTATAGAAACAGGAGGTATAAGTTTAAGAAATGCAAGTAAAGAGAGTAATAAGAAAAGTACTGGGGTCAAGAGAGACAGTCCAGGGCTAAGGCACTTGCCTACATGCAACTGATTCCAGTTCGATTGCCGGCACCACCAGGAGTGACCCCTGAACAAGGGCCGGAAGTAAGATCCGAGCACCACCAGGAGTGGTCCCTGAACAAGGGCCGGAAGTAAGCTCTGAGCACCATCGGTTATGTTCCTCCCAAACTCCTGCCTCCCCAAATAAAGGCAAGCTAAGAATGCAGGAAGCAGGACGAAGAAATGAAGGTGATCCCTATTCTCCGATTTTCTCAATGTTGATCAGCATAACTGTCAATGCTGGTTTAGATCTTTCATCTGGCTGCAAGAAGTACACAACTTCCCTCGGCCATGAAATGTTATTAACAGGCCAGGACAGGTCACACAGGGAAGCAGAGACAGGCAGTAATAATTCAGTCTTTTTCTGATCCTGACTTATACAGCTGGAGGAAGAAAAACTTGCTTTGCATGTGTTCTTCCTCCAAGTGATTTACAAGATACGTTTGTATTTACACACAAAAAGATTTTCACAAGGAATCCATACTTGAGTATATTTGGGTGCTTTATAAACTTCCAATAGTACAGTGCAGTGGGCCTTGCTCATGGATGACCCAGGTTTGATCCCCAGCACCCACAGGGTCCCCTAAGCAGAGTGCAGAGCCAGAAGTAGCCCCTGAGTATCAACAGGTGTGACCCCTAAAACAAAAACAAAACATAAAACAAAACTTAAAAAAGTCCCAAATGAACAAAAGTAAACTTCACTTGACATAAAGAGGGATTTTCCTTGTGCACTTAATTAAGCCTTTAGGATGTGAATGTTCTGGAAAAGGCAAATGTCTCCATGGAAATATTAGTGCATATTCACCTACACCATGTCCGTGTGTGATCCAGAAGAAGGTTTTGTTCATATTCACAGACAGGGGCGTGCAGCAGGGGGAAAGAGAGACTTTTTTTGTGCAGAACCTTTGGAATAAATGCACGACAGGGCTTCACCCCTGGGCTGCCCAGCATGGGGATTTGTGGAAGACTTTTAACGGACACACATCGCAGTTTGATTTGGACCTTGGGCTGCACCTTCCATCCCGGCATCTTCTGCTGACAGGATCCTGGCATCGCTGGTTTTCCTGGAGCGTTGGAAGATCCTCTTCCGAGAAGGTTCAGTGCTTGGAAGTCAGTGTGAGGGTTGAGGAGACTCCGGAAGATCTGGGGGGAGCATGTTGCTGAGCTGGTAAAACATTTCTTCTGAAATACTCTGCGAGGGTTAAGAAAACAAGACCAGGCCAGTTTGCACCGCTTGTTGAACCATGCCTGATCTTTCTGAACATTAAAGGATTGAAAAACAGGGAAGGGCAGAAAGTGAAAAATGGTCTTTTCTGACTATGTTTTTCCATCCTAAGAGGACCCAATTTTTACTTTCTTTCTTTTTCTTTGGCTTTTTTTTTTTCTCTTTGGGTCACACTCAGCAATGCTCAGGGGTTTTCCTGGCTCTGCACTCAGGAATTACTCCTGGCGGTGCTCAGGGGACCATATGGGATGCCAGGGATGGAACCTGGGCCAGCATGGGCCGGCCACATGCAAGGTAAACACCCTACCCAGTGGGCTATCACTCTGGCCCTCTTTCTTTTTCTTTGTCACTTGTCACTTTTTTTTCCCATTGTTCATCTATTTGCTCAAGCGGGCACCAGTAATGTCTCCATTCATTGGGAATGAGGTCCATTATTGTTACTGTTTTTGGCATATCGAATACACCACAAGTAGCTTGCCAGGCTCTGCCGTGGCTCTGGGTTCATCCCAGGGGGCCAATCTTTTTCTATGTCAGACCATCAACCATCTAGGGCCCACGGGGCAGAGCCCTGGGTGTAGACAAGCCCGTCTCCTGTCTGCCACCTGCCGCAACAGCCAGGCACTGTAGCCAGACCTGCGCCCTGCCACTTTGAGGGGGCAGGACTATCAACAGTATTGTAAACCAAGTGTCACAAATATTTGAAAAAATTAAACAAACCAATGGAAATTCTGGAAAAGAATTATCATCCGACATGAAAAAATTAATTGATAGGCTCCACTGAATCAGGCACTGCATAAGAGTGGACCAACATGTAATTCAACAGAAACGATTCATTATCAGAGGGAAAATGTAATAAAAACCATGAGCAGACTGTGCCAAGAGATGCCTCAGTGGGTTGGAGACAAGCTTTGCATGCAAAGCGTATGAGTTTGATCCATGGCACTGCATGATCCTCCCAGCATCATGCATCATTCCTCCCAGGAATGACCCCAGAGCACAGAGATCACCTTTGAGCATAAAAATAAAATATTCTACCCATTGACCAGTACTCTTGACCTGTCTCCCAGGGTCGGAAGCTTGCCACAAAAGTGTGCATGGCGGGGGAGGGTAGTTAGACTAGAGAGGGAACCAGTATGATAATGACAGTCGGAGATGATCATTTTGGATGGGAGCTGAATGCTGAAAGTAGGTAAAGGATATACCTGATATATCTTTTTAAAAAAAATTTTTTAATATATCGCCATGAGATAGACCTTTACAAAGCTGTTCATGACTGGGTTTCAGTCATTAGTGTTCCAGCACCCATCACCAGTGCACATTTCCCAACTCCAATATTCCCCGTTTCCGTCCCCATAACCTGCCTCTCTGGCAGGCTCTTCTCTCTCTCTCTCTCTCTCTCTCTCTCTCTCTCTCTCTCACTCCCTCCCCTTTTGCGCATTGTGGTTCGTAATACAGGCACCGAAGGGTTATCATGTGTATGTATCCCTTTGCCTACTTTCAACCCTCAGTTCTGGTCTAGCAGAACCTGATTATTCCTGTCCAGTAAGTCTGATTGCCAGAGATGAAAAAATAAAAGTCAATGACACTGACATTCGCATATTAGGCAACAAAAATGCCCATACTTCTGCCAAAAGCTGTACAGAATCGTCTGCCGCTAGTGCCCTTCTTTAGGAGGGCCTCATAGTCCATATAACACAAGGGCCTGGGTGCCACTCCTGGCACTGCGACCACCCCCTCCCCCATATGTCTATATTACAGTGTAGGGGGTGGAAAAAGGAACGAGGATTCAAGTTTGTTTGGGGCGGGGTCAGTAAAAGATGGATTGAGGCAAAGATGCTGAAACCTTTGACAATAAATTGCTGCCTCTATGGCATCAAAATAATTTTCCCTTAAAAATGATTTAGGGTTATTCCCCCTAACCCTAACCCTGAGCCCACCAGGACTGATCTCTGAGTGCAGAGCCAGGAGGAAGCCCTGAGCACTGCTGGGTGTGATGCCAAAACAAACCAACAAAAATTAAACAAACAAACAAACAAACAAACAAACAAGCCAATCGGGGCTGAAGAGGTAGAACAGCAGGAAGGTGCTTGCCCTGCACACAGTTGGCCCAGTTTAATCCCCAGCAGCCCTCATGGGCTCACGAGCCCTGGAAGGAACGACCCCCGAGTGCAGAGCCAGGAGTGAACCCCCCCAGCACAGTCAGGAGTGCAGGAGTGTCCCCCCTGTGCCCCCACCTCACCCCCCACACACAAATTGGAAGGGGTTCCTATTTTGCTAAGTTATATGAGTTCAGGGCAGTGTTCAGCTCTATCTGTGGACCTACGCAAACTGAAGCGGGTGGGGAACACCTGTTCAGATCACATACCTGCGGCACCAGGAACTGCACTGTCCTGGAGACCCCCCCATCCCAGGAAGCCATCTCCATCATGAACCCTGAAATCAAAAAGACAGACATCACTGAATCAAGGATCTGCTCTCAGAGCGGCCAGTGAGAGTCTTACTGAGATAACAGGAATTGTCACTGGGGGGCTTCCAGCACCGACTTTTTTTCCCTCCAGGGAGCCACCTGTCTGGGAAAGGGGAAGCCTGAATGGAGGAGGGGCGCCCACCACCTCCACTTCTCCAGAGAGACAAGACACGCTGACTTGGGGTTCCTTAACCTCTGTGTGGCAGCCTCAATACAAGGAAACAAAAAAAGCACATAAAAGAGAAATTTTTTTTTTTTTTTTTTGCTTTTTTGGGTCACACCTGGCGACGCTCAGCGGTTACTCCTGGCTCTGCACTCAGGAATTACTCCTGGCGGTGCTCAGGGGACCATATGGGATGCCGGGGATCGAACCCAGGCCCACAGAGGCCGGCCGTGTGCAAGGCTAACGCCCTACCCGCTGGGCTATTGCTCCGGCCCCAAAGAGGAATTATTTTAAGCTGGGCTATAGTCCAGCGGGTAGGGCATTTGCCTTGCATACAGCCGACCGGGTTCAATCCCTGCATCCCATATGCCCCTGAGCACTGCCAGGAGTAATTCCTGAGCAAAGAGTCAGGAGTAATCCTTGAGCATTGCAGGGTGTGACCCAAAAAAGAAAAAAAAAAAAAATTATTTAAAAAAATTATTTATTGAGTTTTAAATCACCATGAGTTGCTATGCACCATGAGATGTGTATTGCACCAGGAGACACAGTTAACAAAGCTGCTCACGATTGGGTTTCAGTCATACTGTGTTCTAACACCCACTCCTTAAAGGGGAATTAAATTTGTGACTCTCTTTTTTCCCCTTGTCTTTTCAGACAATGAAAGGACACAGCAAACTTCAATCAGAACATCCAAATATCTTTGCAGGCCAACAGGGGAGGGCATTTGTGGCTGGGACAAAGATCAATCTCAAAGGCCTTCAACTACTAGCCCGCTGGCCCACTCGGGGAGACAGGCATGACAGGGGTGGCTCTCACTTACTTCCTTCCGGGCTGATCCGCTTGCCAGATCTGGGAGGAGGAAACACAGGCCTGCTGCTGAGAACTATAAAGTTGGACTCACCTTTGACACACTTAAACACAAGCTCTGCTCTCCGTAAGCACCACGGTATCGTCATTTCCTAAAAATAAAGCGAACAAAGAACATGCTATTGATCGCCTGGATGCATTCGCCGGGTACACCACAGCAGCGCTGGGACTGTTGGGCGGAGCTGAAGTTTGGGCTTTCACATGCGAGGAAGGGCTCCGCCACACGGCTCTATCCAGCACCCAAAACCTTATGAAAAAATAAATTCAAACTTCAATTCATTTATAATGTTGATGTGATTCTGGTACTATCTGGTACTTGTAGCTAGGTTCACCTGGTTTTTAGGCATCCAGCTTTTTCTAGATAGTAGACTATACTCATGGAATATAAACAAATGAGTTTAATAAACGTAATGTGAACAAAACTCAAGTAATTCTAAGGGCAAAGAAAATGACAGAGGAACCCCACCTACTCCTTTCAATATGCTGGATAATTTCATGAAACTGTATAATATTGGTGATATTGTACAAAGTAATGTGTTAAATGCCTTCAGTGTATAGCATGTCATTGTAAGTAACAAAATAAACACCCATTCCAACAACCTAATAAACCTTATAGATTTTTCCTATGCTCCTTTCATAATTTTAAGCAATATATGAAGGTATGTTACCCTGATATACTGTGATCAGAATTCAACGGTACTGATGAGAGACTGAGACCCAAGTTATAGTAAGGATGGTTCTAAGGGTTTCACCAAAAGTAGATGGAAAAAAATAACCAAGGCCTTTCACTGACTATTTCCGCCCTGACTCTCCAAAGGCACCCCCTTTCATCGGTGCTACAGTTTGATGCTCTTTGTATGTGTGGCTCATAGCACAACAGATTGTAGATATCAATGGTACAAATGAAGTACTTCCCTCTTCAGAATGTGAATTAGTGACGAGTCATCGGTGCTATGCAGAGTACACAACCAAGTAATATTCATAGCAGCATTCCAGGCTATCTTGGAGGTGACAGACCAGTGCAATTTCAAATGAGATACGACTCTCTATTTGATTCACTTAGTAGGGTGGGCAGAGCACTTTCCTTGCCCGCGGTCAACCCCAGCACCCCATAAGGTGCCCCAAGCACTGCCAGGAGTGATGCCTAAGTGTAGAGCCAGGAGCAACCTCTGACCACCACTGAGTGTGGACCCCAAACCAAACAAAAGAAAAAGCTGCCTTGCAGCCTATGAATCTCAAAGGCCATGTTTGACACTGCGTGGACAGGTACCACACAGAGACGCACACAGCCGGGCTGTATTTCAGTTTCCTACCCCAGCCCAGAGGCTTCATCCATGCTTCCGAGTCATTCTATCTGGTTAAAACTGGGTCCTAAAGAGATCGGTTTCCCTTCCCCCCTCCATCTTGTCGAGCTTGGTGGCCCCTGCCCACGAGCTGCCCACGGGCCAGCATACAGGGCCTCACGGACGGCTGGGGAGGCTGGCGCTCGGCTCGTGCCGGGCCTAGCTGACCATGGAACCCCGAGGAGGGCAGATGGGTTTTGGGAGTGGGCCTGTCGCCTCTGAGGGGTCCCGGAAGCAGCCGGATGAGACTTCGCCCATCACACTAGCCACCATTTTTGCTGTCCGGACGCTGCGAAACTGCCTCAGACCAGATCAACAGAGCAAAGCCAGTTCGAGCCCAGGTAGGCGGCTCCAAGAGGCGGGAATCACTGGGAAGTCGTCAGATGGAGGTGTGGTCGTCCCTTCCCCCCTCCATCTTGTCGAGCCTGGTGGCCTGCCCATGAGCTGCCACGGGCCAGCATACAGGGCCTCACGGACGGCTGGGGAGGCTGGCGCTCGGCTCGTGCCGGGCCTAGCTGACCATGGAACCCCAAGGAGGGCAGATGGGTTTTGGGAGTGGGCCCGTCGCCTCTGAGGGGTCCCGGAAGCAGCCGGATGAGACTCGCCCATCACACTAGCCACCATTTTTGCTGTCCGGATGCTGCGAAACTGCCTCAGACCAGATCAACAGAGCAAAGCCAGTTTGAGCTCAGGTTGCGCGGCTGCTTGCGGCGCGGTCCACTAAAATAGTGAAACAGTAATGTCTTTTAATGCACTGCATTCAACGAAGAGCAGGAAAGTTTGTTGGGAAGGAGATATAAAGAGGAAAGAAATGACATACAGAACCCGCCAAGTGGTTGAGGTGCGGGGGGGCGGAGGGAGGTGGGGACATTGGTGATGGGAGATGGGTTTGGGCGGAGGGTTTTGCGTGTTGGAACACTGTAGAACCAAAGCTCTACATGAGCATCTTTCAATTAAAAAAAAAGGTGGAATCTACCACAAACATGTGGGAATCAGTGGTTAGGTAAGACAGAGAAGGGAACAGTGTGCTAATATTTGTCAAAAATGATAATACCAGCCTAGAACTGAGCATTGAATATAGGAAAAAAGATATACATGATGATCTCTGAATGTATGTATTGCAATCCACAATGTGTAAGAGAAGAGAAAAAGAGAGAGAAGAGATAAAGAACTTGCCATAGAGGCGGGCTAGGGGGGGGGAGGGAAGTGGGGACATTGGTGGTGGGAAATGGGCACTGGTGGAGGGATGGGTGCTGGAACGCTGTATGACGGAAACCCAAACATGAACATCTTTGTAATTGTATATCACATGGTGGTGTAATAAAATATTTAAAAAAAATAAAAATAAAAAAAAATAAAGAGATCGGTTTGGAGTACTCAGAAATGGTGAGCCAGAATCTTTTAAGTCCATTAGGTCCTGAAAAGACAGGACTTAACGTGTGCGGCTGCACTCTCAGAAAACAGCACGCTTTCTGTTAGCCTCTGCTTCCGACTCACAGTAGATGAGGGCTGGGATTAGGTAACTGATGGACCCCATTTGTGGCCAGACCTCTATGTAATGACAGAGCCACACGGGTGAGAGGGAGACACAGAGAAATTCACTGGAGAAGCTGAAAGATCACGGAAAACTTTACATTGAATTTTTTTAGTTTTTGGCCCATACCTGACGATGCTCAAGGGTTATTCCTGGCTCTGCCTGTGCTCAGGAATTATTTCTGGCATCACTCAGGGAACCAAACGGGATGCCAAAGATTGAATCTGGGTCAACCACATGCAAGGCAAATGCTCTACGCACTGTACTATCTCTACGGCGCTGATAGGAAACAGATCATGGGAACTGAGGCAGAAACTGGGTCATATGATTAGCTGGTAAGTGGGTCCTGCACCAGAAATCCACTCCACACCTCTGGAATTGATAGAATTTCTGTTCTGGTTCTAACTACACACAATGGCTTCTGTCTAAAATTATGGTCCTATTTATTTTATTTATTTATTTATTTTTTTTGCTTTTTGGGTCACACCCGGCAATGCTCAGGGGTTACTCCTGGCTTTGCACTCAGGAATTACTCCTGGCGGTGCTCAGGGGACCATATGGGATGCCGGGAATCGAACCCTGGCCGGCATGGGCCAGTCACGTGCAAGGCAAACACCCTACCCACTGGGCTATCGCTCCGGCCCCGTCCTATTTATTTTAATTTTATTATACTACTGTGAGATATACAATTACAAAGCTATACATGATTGGGTTTTAGTCATATATGGTCCTATTTTGAATCTTTAGAACAGGGCAAGGTGGAAATGCAGAAGTGTTTAAGATTTCTTTGCTATACACTTTTAGTCTTGGGGGATGTCTTCAAAGTTAGCTCTGAGAGTTAACACCTCATACACCGGGCGGGGCTGCGGGGGGCAGGGTGCAAGATGATTCTTTACTTCTCAAGTGGGTGCCGCCAAGCTACCTGAAAAACTTGTATTGAGCAGTTTCACTCCCAATCTCAGAAGGTGAGTTTGGCTTCCTTATTTTTTCACTTTTATAAACAACAGGTCAGGGGGCCAGAGCAATAGTACAGCGGGGAGAGCATTTGCCTCGCACACAGTTGACCTGGTTTGATCCCCGGTATCCCATACGATCCCCCAAGAATGTCAGGACTAATTCCTGAGTGCAGAACTAGGAGTAATCCCTGAGCGTGGCGTGTGACCCAAAAAGCGACAGAAAACAAAACAAAAAACAGGTTAGATACAAGCTTTGAAAAACTATTTGGTTACATGATGAAAATCCATACCACGAGACCTAACAACTCTATTCCTATGTCTAAGCCAAGAGAAATGCCAAACTAGAGAACAGCCGAATGCGCACCAACTGTCCTCCTCAATGCTACCTAAATGCCACGAAGAAGAAAACTGTGGACAGTTCGTGGCCTAGTCGCACAATGGAAGGATAATGATGAGGGTGAACAATCTACAACCACACCCAGGAACATGACATGGCAAATCCACAAACCTGCTGACTCGGTACCTATCATATTCCATTCAACGCAAATAAATAAAAATACTCCTAAGGAATCTTTTCCTTTCCAAGTGAAAACCCGGTCACCTGGAGGGTGTAACAGAAAGATGGCTTGTGTCTCCCAATCGGGTGCTGGCTAAAGGGGTTCAGTCTGTGAAAATCTGTGCTACGTAATTCTGATATATGCACTAATAAAAAATTGGCACCGACCACAATCACAATGATAATTCCCTAAACCCCAATTATCAAGCAAGGCACTCATGGGAATGAAAGGTCAGGCGCTCATGGAGGCCTCCTGCCTCGGAGGCTTCCTCCACTTTCTTTAGGCCACAGGGACCATGACAGGACCCGGGCCTCAGGGCGCCGAGATCTGAAGAGGACAACTGCCAACGCCAGCCCGGCTTTCTTCTTGGGGCGGGTAATTTCTCCTTTCTTCTTCTTCTCTTTTATAGTTTTGGGGTCATAGCTGACAGTGCTCAGGGGTTATTGCTGGCTCAGTGCTCAGGAATTACTCCTGGCAGTGTTTAGGGAACACATGGGATTCTGGGGATCAAAGCTGGGTCGGTTGTGTGCAAGGCAAACACCCTACCTGCTGTACTATCTCTCTGGCCCCTCTTTTTTTTTTTATTTTAAACTGTGCTTTCTCCAGCTCATTTGGGCCTACCTGTCATCAGGCACCTGGCACACAGGGCTGAGACATGCTGGCTGCCTGGCTGCAGTTGTGTGTGTTAGCGGCGGAAGCCGTTGGAAACTTGCCCTGGGATCCCTGTGAGAAAGGGCGAAAAACAAGCCTCGTCTCCGTTTCCTGTGTCATGTGGTCTGAGTTCATGGAATAAACCTCTTGACCTGAATGGCTGGTTAAATAGGATGAAACGGGAAGGGTCATGGGCCCAATATACTTTTTGTGAGTTAAAATGGACCCTTGGGAAGCCAACTTAATGTCCTGCAGCTGGCTGTCCGGATTTAAAACATGTAACTTCTACAGCCTTTGTGGCCGAGGGCAACGCTGGTAGCTGCAGATGTCTGAAAGTAAATCTGAACTTGGTGACTTTTGGAAACACTGTTTTTGAGGTTCTTCCCCCACCTACATGCACCCATTTTTATAAACTGGTTAACCAGGAGTCCGGCTGCAGGAAGGTTCAGATGTTTCTCTGCGGGCGGATGGAATTCATCATGATCTTTGTTTGGACCCTTTTATAGATGGGCCTAGTGAGTGATGATAACTCAATGGTGGCTAAAAATTCCTGATGGGATGAAAACTCGATTAAGCCACAGGAGAAGAGAAAGAAATGGCACTTGTCAATCTCTCCTGGTACCAGATGAGGTGGAAAGCGAGGCAGCAGAAGTTCCTGGAATGAGAAGCGAGTGAGCTCGATGCAGCCTTTGGGCGACGGCCCACAGCTCTCATAAAAATGGGCATGTGCTAATGAGTTTCAAGTGGGGAGACCTTTAAGACAACCATCTTAGTGGCCGGAGCAATAGCACTGTGGGGAGGGCGTGTGCCTTGTACGCAGCCAACCTGGGTTTGATCCCCAACATCCCATATGGTCTCCTGAGCACTGCCAGGAGTAATTCCTAAGCAAAGAGCCAGGAGTAAACCCTGAGCATTGCCGGGTGTGACCCAAAAAGCAAAAAAAAAAAAAAATATATATATATATATATATATATATAATTTTACATGGAGCTGATTTTTGCCTCTGTTTCTATAGGCTATTGCGCTAAAAACAAGGTTTCACAATGCAGTGAAAAAAGTGGGGATTTAATATAAAAAATAAACATACTTTTTTCTTTTTGGTTGGGGGTGTTGGGTCATTCTAGGTGGTGCTTAGTGCTTACTCCTGTGTTCAGGGATCACTCCTGTGTTCAGGGGGCCACATAAAGCCCAAATAAGGATTGGCCACATGCTATGAAAGCGCCTGAACTGGTACTACTGCTGCTGCTTTACAGCACATTTGCACGTCTTTTACTTTGGTAAATAACGTTTAGGAAGGATCATGAGCAGACTCTCTCTCTGACCTACAATCTGCACTTGCTGATCAGCCACTTTGCTTTCTGAAAATGCTGCCTTATGGCAAGCAGGAGCCAGGATGCGGGTATGGGTCCTTGATCGTCAGGCTGACCACGGCCCATTCCAGTGGCACACAATAGTACCATGCATGTTTAGAACTCTTTGACCCTCCAAACCAGTTTAGGTTGAGTTTTACAATCTTTGTGTTATTTCTGTGACTAAGTCCTCTGACCCCTTTTCTTTCTTTCTTTGTTTTTGATGGCTGAGGGAAGAAAGCAAACAGTGGTGATGTTTTGAAAGCACCGAATCCTAACTACTAGCCCACCAGGGAGTGCGCCATGTTTTGATTACAGAGGCCAATAACTGTAGCCACAAGGTCTTTGAGAAAAATGATCAATTTTGGATGGTTTCTTCCTATCCTCTACTACCTTTACCCAGTGCCTATGAATGCATACTCAGAGAATGCAAAACCAACACAAAAATGACACGTTTCAAAAGTGAATCACATACGCACCACTAGTAGATGTGGTGGCAACTTCATGCTACTTCAGATAAAAAAAGTGGGGGAGGAAAGAGTTTTAAAAGTTAGGGGCATAAGCCTTATTTGGAGCTAAGGGTGATTTTGATTTTTGAGTTTTACCTGCTGTAGGAAAAATTTACACAATCCTGAGAATAGATGCTTAAGGACTATGCATTTTTTAACTATGCCATTCAACTCAAATAATGAGGGAGGAGATGTAAGTAATTAATGTAATCAATTAAAGTAATCAATTAATGAGAGAGAAGATACAAAGTCAAAGCAGTGTGCTTTAACAACGTAAAGCTGGTCACGATTAATATATAGTTGAGGGTCAATATATTAATAAAGTCACGGCATTTCCTTCCTCCCTCCCTCCCTCCCTTCCTTCCTTCCTTCCTTCCTTTCTTCCCTCCTTCCTTCCTTTCCTTCCTTCCCTCCTCTCCCTCCCTCCCTCTCTCCCTCTCTCCCTCCCTCCCTTCCTCCCTCCCTCTCTTCCTTCCTTCCTTCCTTCCTTCCTTCCTTCCTTCCTTCCTTCCTTCCTTCCTTCCTTCCTTCCTTCCTTCCTTCCTTCCTTCCTTCCTTCCTTCCTTCCTTCCTTCCTTCCTTCCTTCCTTCCTTCCTCCCTCCCTCCCTCCCTCCCTCCCTCCCTCCCTCCCTCCCTCCCTCCCTTCTTGCCTTCATTCTTGGGCCACGTCTGGGTCTGTGCTCCAGGGCTATGTCTGGCAGTGCCAGGATTTGAACTAAGGCGCAATTCACCCTGGGCAAGGCCTGAACATCTGCCCTAGCTCTGCAGCCCACTCACCTCCGACATCTCATGCACCAGCAGGAGCGGAATGCTTATCGTGGTGATGTCATGGCCGCAGCACGTCTTGAGTATATTACGGAGTCCCATGATGGCCGGGTCACGGGCGGTGATGTTTCCCGATTTCACGTTGTCGTCCACACAGAGATGAAAAGCGGCGTGGATTTCGGAGAGATTCGAATGCCGCGTGATGTAAAATTCTCCTGGGAATAACAAACACCAGTCCGGTTTTCAAACACCATAATTGCCTCCGTCAGTGAGTGGGCTTCAGCAATGCCCGCGAAAGTCCACGTGTCAGAGGCCTTGGAATGTCAATGGGACCCGTAGGTGCCATGGGCGCAGGAAGCAACTGTGGTGACCACACCTCGATCCTTGCGAAGAAGCCATCACCTTAAGGCAAGTGCCCACCTTGGTCTAGGTTAGTAAGCTGGTCTGAACGAGACCACCAGGGAGTAAGCGCGAGCGCATGAGTCCCTCGTCATCACCGTCAGGGGTGCCACGCTCACAATGCCCTCCAGAACTCAAACTTCCTGAGCTACTTGGCCTGACCTGGCCAGACCCTATGTCTTCTCTTTCTCATTTCCACTGATGGGATCCATCTTTGTCTAGTTGGTTACCAGGACAGAAAATCAAACTCACCCTGCATTTGGTTTCCCTCCAAGCCTCTGCCCCCTGGAGCTTGCCACCAACTAGTTTTCGGTGCCATCCCCTAACAAGGCTCCATCTGAGCACTCCGTTTGATTCCCGTCACCATCATCCTTCACACCTAGGTTTCTGTAGCATCTCTTAACTGATTTCTGATTTCATTCTTGCCCACCCATAAATTGTTTCTACAGAGCACCAAAAACGACTGTTAAAAGTGACTCATCATCCTGTTCACCAGTCAGTGGTAACCAGCAATAGAAAAATCAATTATTGTGGGCCTGCTACGGCGGCAGTCTTGAGGGGTAGTTGGGAAAATGGAGACAATGGTGGAGGGAAGGAGATGGTGGTGGTGGGGTTGGTGTTGGAATACTGAATGCCTATAATAAATCATCGTGAACAACTGTAAGCCATGGAGTTTAAATAAAGTGGAGAAAAACAGAATCACAGGGCTGGAGCGATAGTACAATGGGTAGGGCTTGCCTTGCAAGCTGGCTGTATGCTGCTGACCCGGGTTCGATCCTGCCACCTCATATGGTCCCCGGAGTCCCACTAGGAGTGATCCCTCAGTGCAGAGTTAGGAATAAGCGCTGGGCCTTACTGTGTGTGGGTAAATAAATTTTTTTACATAAATAGATTATTTCACCCCCAACTTAGTCAACTGATCCACACTACATTTAGGAGCGAAATGTGACTACTTCTCTAAGCTTTCCAAGATCCTCTGCAATCTGGACGCTTCCAGATCTTGCATCCTCTCGTTCCCTCGTTCTCTGCATGCTTCAGCCACACAGGCTTTGTCGTTTCCCAAACACGTAAAGCTTGTGCCCTGGTCACTTCGTTGTGAGAAGCTGTTTCCTGAGAGTCAGGCCACGCTGACTTCCTCCCCCAAACATGGCACGGACTGCAAGTCTCAGGCCGTCCCGTAGTGGTCTCTTAGGGTGGTCCCATCTGATAAAGGCACCCTCTCCCCTGGCTTATTGCTTCTCACTCTGATGATTTATTCTGTCCCAGCACCAACATTCATTTTTTCTTTTTTTTAATGCAGCTTAAATGAGCTTCAGAGACAAAGTTTGTACTCCATGACTACAGAGAAACTACAGGGTTTCTATCTATGTTGAATGTTTTATTTCTAGCACGATGAATAGTACCACGTCCCTAGAAGGGTCTCAATAAATATCATGTGATCTGACTGTCACTGTCTTCCCGTTCATCATCGATTTGCTCGAGCGGGCACCAGTAACATCTCCATATGTCCAATCTCATGCTAGTAGAGCCCAAGGGCATCTGCTTGCTCCAGGAACATAAAGAGCCTCAAACCATTCCATCAGGTCATGGGAATGAGGTTTTGTTACTGGTATTTGGCATATCAAATATGACATGGGTAGCTTGCCAGGCTCTGCCGTGCGGGTAGCATACTCTTGTAGTGATCTCTAAATCGTGCAGCTGCTTGCGGCCGCATTAGCCGGGCTGTGATAGGCTGGTCTGCTGGGTGGAGTTCTGACGAGAGGGAAGTCCGGATGTGGAAAATGGAGGCCCTCATGGAGTGGGGGGTTGGGGGGGTCGCCTGGCTTGTTGCAAGGCTCTGCTGGGGTGGCAGGCCAGGGCTAGGAACCCGCCATCCCTCCCGGGCGCCTCGTGAGCGGCTGGGCACAGGGAGAGCCAGTAGCAGCTCTGCCCCATGTCTGTGAGTCTCTGGATCAGCATACCTCTGAAATGTCTGAAAGACATTTCACACCAAATGATGGAGCAGTGTTTACCAGCCCTGAACACCCACACTCTCCACAATAATTTCATTTTCCGTGTAGTCATGACAGCCATGAAGAATTTTATCAACTCTCAATGTCTGCTAACATAAATAAAACATAAAGCGTCCAATGTTTTTACAAATACACAGGCCTCACAGGAAATTCTTCCTAGAAAAAGTTCGTTATTTTAGGACTTACTCTTCCCTCACTAGTCCCTCCACTCACAAAGTTCTTGTTCTTGCTTTGAAGTCATCACCTAAAGATGGCACTTATATTTACTTGCAAACATACCATAAAACTGAACAAATCTACAGGTTGAGCTGCTGCCCGCTCAGCCTGTGCCAGGCTGATGAGGGGTCCTGGAAGGGGGCAGGGCCGGGCTCCCTCTGCCTCCTGGTCAGACCCTGAGACCGGAAAACCTCACGTATCACAATCGCAGCCACTTTCAAGGTCTGGACTCCACAGTTCGGCAGAGCCACACCAGCAGAATAGTCGAGTTCAAGCCAGGTATGCACGACTAGGTGATCGAATCCACCAGGTTTCCTGGGAGCTAAAGCTGGGGTGCTCTCCCCAACTCAATGCCCTCTGGCAAGGTCTGGTGGGCCTGCCCAGAACTGTGACCGGCTGGGACAGTACCTGGGGTCCCATGTACCCCAAGGCACGTGGGCCAATATATTCATTTAACTGGTATCCCATCACGTTTCTAGAAGCGAAGTGTGTGGGCACAGGGTGTACCCTCGGTATTTTCCTTGGAAATTTCCTATACAGTGGGCTCGAACGGCACAATGGAGATTTGAGGATCTCCACTGACTTTTGTCTAACACCAGATTCATCGACCGTACTTAGAGAATTAGCTCCAACAACCAATATAGAATGGATTGTTCAGTGTATAAATAGGAAAAGCTCAAATAGACGTTGAGATAAATGTGAAATAAGTGCTGTCAGTACCTACAGGGATGGTGTGTCTGGGATTGTCAGTAGAAAACCACTGTGTTCTGGAAACCCAGAAAGTGAATCCAAGAACAGAAACTGGCCAGACTCCCACACATCAGCCTAGCCTAGGGGGAAAATAAAAGCATGACCTTATCACTACTGTTCCCTTATATGAACTGTAAGGATCAACATAATCGATGTTGACTAAGTGAGCAGGCATTGGGAGGGGGATGGAAGGTGAGAGGGAAATGCAGGTCTCTGGTGGTGGGGGGCCACACAGGTGGTGGGATTGGTGCTGAACGAGGAATCTTTCCAGCAACTGTATTGAGAAAAGTTTATACTTTGTAAATCATAGTGTTTAAAATAATCATAAAAATAAATATCTTGGGAAAATTAAAAAAATAACCTGACCAAATCTAACATGCTGTGAAGAAGCTGCACCATGTCCATCCCTAATAGGCTCCAGGCTATTCGTCTTTAACTTAGAAAGAATTAGATACGCAGAAAAGGAATTTAGAGAAAGACAGCAACAAAAATACCCAATTAATTAGACAAGGAAGATGTAAGGAGAAAACTGTCTGTAGTAGTTATGACTTCCTGGAGGGCCTGAAAAGACGCATATTTGCTTATTGGGAGACCTGAAAGGCAGGGATGAGGCAATACGGTCTGGGCCCAGTGGGCTGGACTATCCTCTGATGCCCTACAGACGACTTGGGCGATGGAAATCACTGCATTAAAAATGGGCTATTGTCCAGGAAGTAATGAACTGGGGTGACTTAGTGACCCATCAGGTACTCCTAATCCCCAGCTGGCACTGTTTGGTCGAACCCCAGATATCTACCTCGTGACCTCATTTTGCCCATAAATAGAGTGGGGATGTGAGCTGGCAGTACTACTCAAGATAATATGATCCAGCAGATTGGGTGTGTAGATGACCTGGTCCCCGGTGCTAATTGGCTGAGTGATTCCGAGCAAATTAAATTCAGCCTATAGGGCTAATACTTCTGGGATCAAATGAGAAAAACCAAGCCCTGACTGCCTTCCACATAAAGTTAGGGTGAAAACCAGATGGTAGACACGACTAAATTCTAATAATCTACATATAAACACAACTTTTTTTTTCTTTGTAAGTTAAAAAGAATTTGTGGTTTGGGTCTTCTTTCACCTCCTAAAAACCTCTGGCCAGTGCAGGAATAATTTCGATCCCGGCAGCGTATCTAACTGAATGGTTTACTAGTCCTTTCTGACGACACAGACTGATGACAAGCCGCCTGACTTGGTGGCAATAAGGAGATACTGCAGACGGTGTTTCCCTCTGAGAAATGGGCAAGGAAGGAAATAAGCACAGCACTAAGGAGTGAAAACTGAAGGAAATCAGATGTCTGCTCCTTGGGAATAAGCAAGATGGGGATGATTTTTTTTTTTTTGGGTCACATCCGGCAATGCTCAGGGGTTTCTCCTGGCTCTGCACTCAGGAATCACTCCTGGTGGTGCTCGGGGACCATATGGGAAGCCGGGATCGAACCCGGCCAGCATGGGCCGGCCGCGTGCAAGGCAAATGCCCTACCCGCTGGGCTATCGCTCTGGCCCCATAGATGGGGATGATTTTAAGACAGCCACAGAACAGAGACGATGTAAATTATGATCTTTGAAGACTGTCGATCCTGTCTCAGTGAAGGTATTTTTTCAGAGGCAGAGGCCACGCGGTGAGGTGATGTGACCCACTCCGACAGCCCCCACTGAGGCCAGATGGTTGAGGGCGGGAGAGAAGTGGAAGCTGATGACCTCAAACTTGGCTACCCAGACTGATGGGGAGGCCAGAATTGGGACTATGATTGCTCCGAGGGAGTCTGGGCTAACGACATGAGGAAGATGTGGGGGAGGAAGTGTGCGCGGCAGCTCTGGTTATTTAAGAAACTGAAAAACCACTTGTTTCACAGACTTCCCACTTGGGGACAATGAAACCTTCTTCTTTTTTGTTTTAATGCCCTATCATACCAACCCTAAGTACACGGGATGAATTCACTCTCCGAGGGGTCAAAGCTGAATTTCCAGTCTACAGATGATTGAATTTCCAGTCATGTGGTCAAGATCAATAAAGATGTCAGGAGCAGAAAGCAAGAGAGATTCAAAGTCAGGTGACCTCCCTGTTCTTCCTCCAAGTTCACTGTCTAGGTCTAACTGGACTCTTCTTCCTATTTCAGAGTAAAACTTATTTCTTGACTGATTACTTAAGGCACAATGATATATGTATGAAAGAAGAGATCTGAAACAGCACATATGGGAAAACATTGAGCAATAGCTTGAGCAAATTTTACTTTATAGATCGAAGGGTAAAGGTTTACATTTCATCTAACTGCTCATCCAAGAGTAAAGGTTTCTATTTGGGGCCTGGAATATGGCTTGAGGTAACAATGGCAGCCTTAAAAACAAAAAGTACCAGCCTCGTAAGCATGAGGCAGCGAGTTTGATCCTTGGAGTTCCCACTTGCTCCGAGCCAGGTCCTGGGTGCTCTGCTTTCTTGGGGCCCAGGTGTTGCAAGAGTGCAGACTGCTGGATAAGCCCAGAGGAGCACATGTGCGAGCACTCCGGGGCTCCCAGTGAGCATTATAAGGAGACGGTGCTACCCGCAATGAAACAAGTTGTGATGCTCACAAGCTCTATGTAGAAGCCCCAGCGAGCACTGGAGTGACCCAGCATAGGAGTGCTGTGCCCTTCCCCCATCACAGCAACAAGAGCAGAAGTGTGGGGGAGGAAGACTGTGGGAGATCTGCGAAGGAGTGTTGCAGATGACACGAGTGCTGAAAATCGATATACTGAAAAGCCTTTTCTCATAAGAACTCATGGGGCGAGCAGAGTACAGCCCTTGGGCACAGGTCTGGTGAGCCCCTGACTTGGGATCTATTTCCAGCACCATATGGTCCCCTGAGCATCACTGGGTGCAGCTCTGGAGAGCCCCATCATGGCCAGAGAGACCTGGGCACGCGTGGGACCACAGGACCCCAGCATACCACATCCTTGTTTTTGTTTGTTTGTGTTTTGGGGGCCACACTCAGCAGTGCTCAGGGCTCCCTTCTGGCTCAGCACTCAGGAATCACCCCTGGAAGTGCCTGAGGGACCATACAGGGTGCTGGGAATCGACTCACTGCACTATTGCTCTGGCCCATGTACCACATCCTGTAGCCATTGTTGGCCCAGTTAGCTGAGAATCATGGTGGGTGTCCTGAGCATTGCTTGAGATTCTGCCCCCAGCCCCCTCCAAAAAGAACTCACATTTCAAACCATGCGTTCCAGGTGTGTGATTATAAGAAAAATCACAGCTTGAAATAAAAATGGCACTTACCAGGTAAAATGTTCAAATAGTTTCTCTCGGCATTTTTAGACTTATCGTCACTGTCTCCATTTCGGTTTCCCGGAATCTGTTAATAAGATAATGCATTAGAAAGAACATGACAACATGAAAACATGCTGCTCTACCGAGCGCCTGACAATTACAAAGCTGGACGTTCTCATACAGAGGTTAATGGCTGATCACTTCAATTCCTACAACCCCCCCACCCCCATGGCCATAACCCTATGAGGTGAGTACTTGTTTAGGTACAAGGACAGGCAGATAGTGGAACCAGGTCTCGATTCCATGTACTCTACTTAAAACTCCCAATCCTGCAGCCTCCATCACATTACCCTTGCCAATACGGAGCATTTCATCTGTGAGGTTTGGGCACTGTGAATGGCTTATAAAATACCTTTATTCAATAGCTGTGATGTGGCCATTCATCCATCCATCCATCCATCCATCCATCCATCCATCCATCTATTCATCCATCCATCCATCCATCCACCCACCCACCAATCCATCCATATCTATCTATCTATCTATCTATCTATCTATCTATCTATCTATCTATCTATCTATCTATCTATCTATCTATCTATCTATCTATCTATCTATCTATCTATCATCCATCTATCCAACTATCCATCTCCATCTATCCATATCTATTTGTCTGTCTGTCTGTCTGTCTGTCTATTTTCTTTTTGGGTCACACCAGTGACGCTCAGGGGTTACTCCTGGCTCTGCACTCAGGAATTACTCCTGGCAGTACTCAGGGGACCCTATGGGATTCCAGGGGGTCGAACCTAGGTTGATCACATGCAAGGCAAAGGCCCTACCCCCCTGTGCCATCCCTCTGGCCCCTCATATTTCTTTTTAGAATCTGAGTTACTGTTGTTGATAGAACATGTTCAGGTCGACAAATGGTTAGCAGCGCCTGGAGTCAAATGAAATTTTGCCCATTCCTGAGATTTCTAACATCTTATGTGATAGCATATAACAATTTATCTCAGACAGTTGCGAGTCTCTGTTTCATTCAAGACCTTTCTTCTTCTAGAAGATGCGATGCTGCTTAAGAGAACTAACACTGGCATAACAGGATACATCATCCTACTACACGACTAGCTGTATGTCTATGTGACCATGGGATAGCATAAATTTTTGTTTGTCAGGGCTGACTCTCGGCTCTGTGCTCAGAAATTACTCAATCATTCCTCGTGGGCTCGGGGTGCCAGAGATCAAACCCAGGGCAGCTTTGTACAAGGCAAGTGCCCTAGTCACTAGATTCTCCCTGTAGCCTAGAACATAAATTATTTTATATAACAATACACATCTAAAAAGAGAAGATCCATCTGAATTTTATAAGAATTCTATCAGAACTAAAAAAAATACACAATAAGCATTAACATTCAAATTACCACTAAGAGGTTGTATATTCATTCATTGCACATAATAGCTATAAATGTAATATTATTTATTGTATATACTAAAAGTACTTTGGAATGGCCTTTAGCATCTGAAAGTCACAGTAAAAGTTAGAACTTTAAAGGAATTGCTCTCTCAGAGGGTGGGTAGAATATTCACGGTAATTTGAGGTAAATTGCGTGGCCGCTATGCGGCTGCGCCGCAACAGGGAAAGCTGGTTTCTGCTCTGCCGGGTGTATCTGTGTCTGTGGCTCAAGCATTCCTGGGCTTGAAATACTCTCCTCTGAAGGGCGGGTCTCTGCAGGGTGGGTACTTGTAGGCTGGGTTTCTGACAAGCCGTAAAGAAATAGCACCAGGAGAATATTCTGAAGAAAAAGGAAACAGTGGGGTGGGGGGTGGGGGGAACCTGGGGACTTTGGTGGTGGGAAATGTGCACTGGTACAGGGACAGGTGGTGGAACCATATGACCGAAACCCAATCATGAACAACTCTTTAACGTAGATCTCACTGTGATTCAATTGAAAACAGAAAGGAAACAGCACTTTCACCTGGTAGTCACTGTGATGGATTGACACACATCAATGGACCTTGTACACATATACATTTTTTTGCCAACATGAAGAGGCCATAGGAAAGAGGCACAGAGCAGGAATAGTCTGTGATGCCATAGTCTGTAATGAACATGACAGCCTGTGTTCCTGACACAGAGCCATGAAACGCACAGGCTTCCAAAAAAGTCTGATCATAGCACACAGACCAGAGCAAGAACAAGTCTAATTCTGTTCAGATGGGCTGAGCTAGCAATCCCAATCACGTCAGCGAAGAGCATTTCACTGTCAATTCTCCCTTTGATGCTTTGGTGGTCACATATTGTGATAGAAAGCAAGATGGCCATTTTCCAAAAATGTGTCTGTAAAATGCACAAACCACACTGTTTGGCGGGGGTGTGGGGGCACTTTTTGGTTATGAACTGGTGAACTATAAAGATGACAGCATCCTAAAGGCCATAAGGACAATGGGCTGACTTCTCTTTGGGCAAGTACTGGCACACCGGGAAGCAAACACCCAGAGAAAACAGGTGGACACACTCAGAACTAAAGGAAACGCCTCAGCGTTTCCACAAACCTCTGCCCCAGTGGCATGCGGGCCCCTTTAAGAAAGCTGCCTGCCATAACCGACTTGTTTCACTGACTCACTGAAACCACAAAATAGTTGCTTGACAAGGACAAAATAATACCATGCGCTGCCTTATCCGTATGTGGTTACAAGACTTCCTGCGTTTACTCCACGCTTTCTAGCTCTTTGTAAATATACTTAGAATCCTCCTCCTTCTCCCCCACCTGCCAAGAGCTCAATCTTCATGCTTTTGGTCACTCCCAAGAATATTAAAACGTTTCTAATCATACCATTGCTGGCTTGAGATGAGGCGGGGAAGAAAATTCTATTTTCCTGAAGGTCTTTAGGGAGGCTGCCACTTCCGTCACGGTTTCTTTTCCTTTGGCTGGTGGCGGATGTGGGGGTTGCACTCCCAGGGTTGTTGGCTGGGGTCCCTGAGGATCACTGTGGGCACTGCTTTGCCCGGTGGTGTGGGCCTGATAGTCTGGTGGTCCGGGCCAGAGAGAGGCCCATCAGGCCCATCGTGCTGGGGCTGGCGGGAAGGCAGGCCTGCGGCACTCGGCACAGAACTCAGGGGCTCATGCATGCAGGCCCTTGGGCTATCGCCCCTTCCAGCACTGATTTCTTGGTATTCGATCTGCCCTTATCATATATCCCATATATAATGGGATTTGCTCTTTGCTTCTACAAAAAATACTGGACCCATAAATAATATAATGATTTATTTTAAACACTTCCACTGCAAAACAACACACACACACACACACACACACACACACGTCAGAGATATATAGGGGCCAAGGTGCTTGTCTTGTACGTGGCTGATCTGGTTCAAAGGCCAGCACCATATGGTTCTCTGAGCAACTCAGCAAAGCACAGAGCGACAACTCTTCTCCCCTTCCCCACACAGCTGGGTGTCGCCTCCAAACACAACAAACAACAAATAAGAATCCATATTTGTGGTTAGACTAACCATAGCTCTAAAAATTGCCATAACTTGTTTCCTGGGCAAGACATCAAGTGCTTTTTGTTTTTTAAAGAAATCCTGTAATAGGGTGAGAGCGCTAGTACAGAGCCCAAGGGGCCTGTCTGGTCTGCAGCTACGGCTGTGAAGCAGGGTCAAACCCCAGCACAGCTTATAGACCTCAGAGCACCCCAAATGTGCCCCTTGACCACAGAGCCAAAGGTGGCACCTGAGCATGGTCAAACGGGCCCCAACCCAAGCCCCTACCTAAGCCCCCAAAAAAAAAACAAAACAAAGAAATCATGAAGTACTGAGTAAGCTTTTTTTTTTTTTTTTTTTTTTTTTGGTCACACCCGGCAATGCTCAGGGGTTTCTCCTGGCTCTGTACTCAGGAATTACTCCTGGTGGTGCTCGGGGGACCATATGGGATGCCGGGATCGAACCCGGGTCGGCATGGGCCAGCCAGCGTGCAAGGCAAACGCCCTACCCACTGGGCTATCTCTCTGGCCCCTGAGTAAGCATTTAAACCAGATGAAAAGCATGTGTTTTTAGGCCTGTGATAGAATAAAATTTCAGAAAATTAAGAAAGACACACAGTATACAGCAAACTTGAAGGTTCTGAGTTAGCTCCTAAAGAAAGCTCACTTTAGACTAGGATTCAAGTCAGGGCTTTTCCTTTTACCAGAGTCTTCACTTGATCTCTTTATTTTTTATTTTTTTTTTTTTTGCTTTTTTGGGTCACACCCGGCGATGCTCAGGGGTTTCTCCTGGCTCTGCACTCAGGAATTACTCCTGGCGGTGCTCGGGGACCATATGGGATGCCAGGGATCGAACCCGGGCGGCATAGGCCGGCCGCATGCAAGGCAAACACCCTACCCGCTGGGCTATCGCTCCGGCCCCATCACTTGATCTCTTTAGACGTGGTGAGAAAGTTGAGGAAAGAGGCCCCCGAACCTTCACGTTTCCCCAGAGGGAAAACCAGGCAACTTCCTCATAGTGGGGCCGGAAGCCGGGCACAGTGGCTTCAGGGCTCCGTCAGCAAGCTGACCCCAACAGCCCCTCCGCCTGGGGGCCTGGCGTAGTCAATCAGCTATAAATCATTTCTTGCATGCTTGAGGCCGCGAGGTCAGTCCTCCCGCAGCACACAGCCCCGACGTGCAGCTGTGGGGTGCAGCACTGGGTGTCCCCAGCACTGCCAGGCCAACAACTGCCAGCAGTGGCCCCCGAAGACCTGAGCACTGCTGGGGACACCCCCAATATCTTAACTAGAAAATGTCTTAAATAGAAGGCATTATATTGTGGATGCATAAAAACACATTTTGAAAAAGGGCAACTGTTCAATACTTAAAGAATATCCAATCACTGATCTCACGCTATTTATGTGGATCAAAGCGGAAGCATGAACAAGACATACTCGGTACAAGCACTCTCCTAAGTAACAACTGCATTCACTTTGGAAATATAGAAGTTGGATTCAACAACAACAACAACAACAACAACAACAACAACAACAACAACAACAACAACAACAACAACAACAACAACAACAACAGCAACTTTCCACTGAGTATTTCCTGAACTGAAATTTTCAAAAAATTTGTTAAGGTTTTAGTATACAATTATGCAAAAATAAAGGGGTGGGCAGCAGAATGAAAAATGGAATTCAGGTTTCAAACGATCTTCAGTTTTGACTGAAACTGCCTTTTTCACGTTTCCACTACTACAAATTCCTTTATTTTAATGATGACTCAAGGGGCTGGACCAATAGTTCAGTGGCTAGGGCATTTGCCTTGCACACGGCCAACCGGGTTCGATCCCCAGCATCCCATATGGTCCCCCAAGCACTGTCAGGAATGACTGCTGAATGCAGAGCCAGGAATTACCCATGAGCATCGCTGGGTGTGACCAAGAAGCAAAGAAACCAAAAAACAAAAAAAATAACAAAAAAAGATGACTTGTGCTATTAGCGCACTTTAGGACGAGATAGACTGAATGTGAAAATTGTTAAGATCTGGGCTGGACTGACCGTGGGAGTCTTTCAGCTTGCTCCTGCGCTTGGGTTCTTGCGTAGAGAACCACCTGCTGGACCACTTCCAGCTGCTCTTCGATTCGGGGAAAGTGGAAGTCTGTGCATTCTTGGCAAACTGTGGCGAAATCTACGAGAATCCAAACATACACAAATATCTAAACCTCAGCTATTCAGTACGTACTTACTTAAAGCAAATGAGCTCTAGCAGAAACAATAAGGGATTTCTCATGGTGATTTCGCAGATGTGCTGTGTTAGTAATTATGTCTTACAGAGTGAGGGTACAGAGACTTACAGGACATCTTTCAATCGAAAGAGAACAATGAAAAGAACAGGAGTTGGAGTGATAGAACAGTGGGTGGGTGCCTTCCTTGCATGGTCTCCCGGGTTCAGTCACTGGCACCCCATACAGTCCCCCCGAGCATCGCCAGGAGTGATCCCTGAGCACAGAGCTAGGAATAAGCGAGCAAGCCTTGCACACGGCCAGACGTGCCCTTCCACACCTCTCTAAAGAAGGTAACAGATGAGGAGGAGCTTTTAAAATAAATTCCAAGTCTCTGTTAAATTAAATCATAATAAAGTCCCCAAAGTTACAAGAAAGAGGAGAGGCCTCAGAGGCAACTCAAAGGACCAGCGTGAGTGTTTGTATGTGGAACCTAGGCCACACCCCCTCCTGCCCTCCCCTCCAAACCAGCACAGCCAGGAGTCACCCCCAAGTACCCAGCTGGGATCAACCCCAAGTCCTGCCTGCAGAGGTCCAGAAACCAAGAAGCAAAAACAAACCGAAAAGGACTATGAGAAAGCTTACAGTGATGATAGGAAATACGCTCTTTAGAAGCACTTCAGTCTATTTCTGTATTTAAACACGAAATGTTAGCCAAACGTGTAAAAATAATAACAGTAGCACTAACAGAGAGGTTAGGGTTTTACCATATCCCGTAAAGATATTTATTTTTCATATACATACACACCCAAGCACTGCTCTGGGGCCCCAGGACATTCCTGGTGACGTGCAGGCCTGAGGCCTCAAGGTACAGCCCCGAGAGTCTGTGCTGTGTGGGGACACCAGCGCCTGTTTGGGGACGGGGCCACCCCTGGGGTTGAGCCTGGGGCCAGGTGAGCACTCAAGCCCTTTGCTACCTTCCCAGTGTTAATTTTTTTTTAATCTGGCTATTTAAAGAAAGAAAGAAAGGTCAAGCGGATGAATGAAAATTCAACGAGCAAGGGGGCTGGAGTTATAGCCCAGCAGGTAGGGCATTTGCCTTGCACGCTGCCAGAACTCCGGCATCCCATATGGTCCCCGAGCACTGCCAGGAGTAATTCCTGAGTGCAGAGCCAGGAGAAACCCCTGAGCATTGCCGGTATGACCCAAAAAGCAAAAAAAAAAAAAAAAAAAAAATTCAACAAGCAAGGATCTACCTCTAAACTGAAAAACCCACTTAGATCTGGATGGTTTTGGTTGTGATTTGAAACAAAGATGCAGAAGGGGTCTAGAATCACTTCATCAGACGAGAGGATCGGAAGAAGTTCTTTTTTTTTTTTTTTTTTTTTTTTTGGGTCACACCCTGCGATGCTCAGGGTTACTCCTGGCTCCGCACTCAGGAATTACTCCTGGCGGTGTTTGGGGGGACCATATGGGATGCTGGGGATCGAACCCGGCCGGCATGGGCCAGCTGCGTGCAAGGCAAACGCCCTACCTGCTGGACCATCGCTCCGGTCCAAACCCTGAAGCTCTTGAACCACACGGGTGAAGCAAAGCTAAGAGAACCAGTGGGGAAATGTGCTGTGTGGCCACTCGGTAACTTTTCCTTTTTCTCCCTTCAGTTTTTTTCTAATCCCCCTCCATTTTTAAAATTTTTAATATATTGGTGCTCATTTGGTTTTCCTGTGTTTCTTTTGTATTTTGTGGTATTTTATTCTACTATTTTTACATCCATAGAGATTTTTATTTCAATCCTTTCCTTATTAATTAGACACGAGCAGTATCTATAAAAATAATAATTTATAACATTAAGTCAATATCCCTTAGGATAAAACACCTTTCTTTTTTTCTATTTCTATTAATTCAGATTTTTTTTTACTGTAGACAAAAGTCAAAACTGTTGAAAACTGTTGATACAATTCTAGAGTTGAAATTGTATCTTCAATTTTATTATTGTTGAAATGGGATTTTCAATTTTATTATTGTTTGGTTTACAGTCGTCTCAATAATGGTTTTCCTGTGCTCACTGCCTCACTTAGCACAATAACCTAATTCCCTTCTTTTCAAGACTGGTATCAACGTGATGAGCCTTGCACGGATGACGCCAACTCACCTCTCTTCACCCCGCTGTAGGAATTGATGCGGTTATCCACGAGCAACACCAGGCCGCAGAGAGAGGTGGAATAGAGCGACAGGGCGGTCTGCAGGCGATGGAGCTTCACCCCGCCTCCGGTGATTCCTTTTGTGTTTGCAGAAATCCAACATATCTGCCCTCAGCAGCCTCAGATTATGCATGGTCTTCAGCTGAGCCCCTGCGGGAACCCAAGTCCGAAACACTCTTAGACAACCGTAAAAATCAGGGCGATCAGACCCAAATCTCTTTGCTAAGAATCTGGATAAGCCCATGGTACAAGTAATTAAAAATGAGTCTTCAGCCTCCCTTTTCTTTGGGTAGCTATTAATATTTAATTTTTTGCCCCTAAATGGAGTTTGTGGAAAGTGAAAAATCAGAGCCAACAAATTATAGGCTTTCTTGGACCAAGATGTGAGTGCAGTGGAAACAGAGCATGGCCCGATCCACTGCATGCTAGAGAGTCTGCTCCAATCACACCCCAAAATGTCACGTGAGAGTGAGCTAGGCATGCAAAGTCTTAATACTTACCTAAATGAATAGTAAAACTTTCTTCCAGTTTTCTCTGTTCCTCATAAATCCTTCCATTGGCTTCTGCGGATTCTCTGAACTGACTTGGCTGGACTTTAATTTCCTCACTGAAATACATAAAACTATTGAGGCCTTTGGCGGGGGTGGGGGAACGGGTTATGTCTGTCAAGAACTTTTCTTAAATGAGAGCACGCTCCATTATGAAATGAGACGAGACTAAACAGCTGAGAGCAGCACCCCTTTGTTCCTGACCCCTTCCTTAATCCATGCTGACAGCAAGGCCATAGCGACAACAGGTTCTAAAATTCCCACGTGCTCTTTCATTTCCTCACAGCTAAGCAATGCGCATTATTCTCTTTAGTCAGGATAAGCACAACGCACACCATTTCACGCAATATTGCAGTGGCCTGTGAGAACAATTAAACATGGTAATTCATTCTTACTTCAGAACGCCATAATTTAAACCTGCACTTAAATTATATATATTTATATATGACCATATATATTTATATATGGACCATATATAAATATATATTATTTATGCTACACACACACACACACACACACACACACACACACACACATGTTCCTCCTGGGTAACAGCATTAGGTGAAACTAGAAAACAGGCAAATGAGTGGGAATAAAACATTTAAATGTAAACATCAAATAAATAACAAGGTAAAATGAAGTTGATTTTAATATATTCTTTGGTTTCTTTTGCTACTTCCAATTGTTTCTTGCTCCCCACAAACACTCGCCTCCCATTAAGGCTCTTCTGTTCTAGTCTGCTCTTGTAGCTTCTGAAAATGCTTCCATGGAGGCTTTCATTCCTAATGGCCCAACTGTTCAAATAGAATCTCACGGAATGCAAGGATGGCAGAAGCCAGTAATAGTCAACTATTCCCCGACTAAACTTTTTTACAGTTATTATGCACATTCTTATTAGTTTCTTTTGGCTGGCTTCATTAGTAAATAGGATAAAGTCAGCCTCAACATAAATCGGTATTAGTAAAATATCCTCATCTGAGGAGAAAGTCACAAGAAAACACTGTTCCCATTCAAACAAGAAGAAGCCAAGTAATTGAGAAAAGTTTAACTTCTCTGGAGCTCAGGAGAGATTTGAGGTAATAAGGGAATTGGGCCCACCAACTCCACATTAGCGTGACTAGTACCAAAAGAAGATCCCAGCTTAGGCGGAGTAAGGCAGACAGGAACTGCTGCAAGGTTTTCAGTCGGCTGAAACAGCATGGATTTTAAGTGGGGTTTGGGGTCTACCCTTGACTCACTCAGGGCTTACCCCTGGCTTTATGTTCAGGGGTCACTGCTCACGGTATCTGTGGGCGGAGAGGGAGCATTCTGTGGTGTTGAGGATCAAAGCCAGGTTGGCCACAGGGAAGGCAAATGCCTTCAGAAGCTGTACTACCTTTCCAGACCTCTCCTGAATGTTTAGAATCAAGCATGACCTGGCGTTTGAAGTCAGAGCAGCAATAAGCCCAAAACAAGAGGTCTCAGCATGCACCTGGAAGCTCTTTGTCATTGCTCTTCATCAGGGACTTCTAAGAACTAATGGAGGCGCCAGGCAGAATAAAATGAACCCCACCTACCAAGGCAGCACTTGTCACTTGTCACCTGTCTTCCCGTTGATCATCGATTTGCTCAAGCAGGCACCAGTAACATCTCCATATGACCTGCCACATGCTAATAGAGCCCAAGGTCATCTGCTTGCTCCAGGAACATAAAGAGCCTCAAACCATTCCATCAGGTTATGGGAATGAGGTCTATAATTGTTACTGGTATTTGACATATCAAATACGACACGGGCAGCTTGCCAGGCTCACCAACAACAAAATGGGAAGGGAAGGCTGGGAGTGGGAGGTAAGGAGGGTGGAAGGGGGAGAGTAACATCTGAAAATGAACATGTAAATTCCATGTAGGAGAATGTCTGTTGCCCAATGTGACTCCTATCAAAAAGAAAAGCAAAACCACTGGCTAGAACAAGCTTTCCTCATATTTGCCTTTTAAAAACAGCAGCAACTACAGACCCATATGTCTTTCCACAAAGAAACAGATCCTATAGAGTGAATTCCTGAAATTCCTTTTGCAGCTAGGGATTTTCCCAACTTCCCTTTTCTGACCTCAATATGCAGTATACATTTGGAGCTTATTAAAGTATTTATAGAAAGTCTCATGCAAGACACACTCTGATATATAATATGTAATATATACAATACTATATATATATTTTTTTTTCCTGCTCTACTTCATTTTGTTTGGATTCCTCCATGTTATTTTATGGCTCTTGCTGAAGGCGTGTTGGAAAGCACAGGCTATAGACCGCTCCCCAGCAGACTGCAACCCGCAGTGGAGAAGCACCACTGCAGGCGATAACCAACAGCTGTTTCTAAGCCCTTCCCACCGCTCCCTTTGTACTTCACCTACTGTGTCATTTGAAATAAAGTGTGTTCTTACATGTCAGCATCCCAGGTATCACTCCATTGGCAAAAACAAAATTAATTCAATATTTCCAGGGTGTGGTTTATGGGAAAACAATAAGGCAGTTTAAAGTTGATAATATTAAGATAAGAATGGTGATACAGACATCTGGGGAACATTTTAACAAAATCCATCCATCTATCCATCCATCCCACAAATAATTTTTTGGGGGTCACACCCAGAAATGCTCAGGGGTTACTCCTGGCTTTGCACTCAGAAATTACTCCCAGCAGTGCTCAGGGGATCATATAGAATGCCAGAGACTCAAACCCGGGTCGGCTGTGTACAAAGCAAACGCCCTACCTGCTGTGCTATTGTTCTGGCCCCCAAATAATTTCTGATGATATCTATGCCAGTGTGAAGAGCTAACTATGCAGCAAGGGTCTGGGTATAATACACACACACACACACACACACACACACATACGTCTTCTCTTTGCACTGCAAGACTAGTGGGGGTGGAGGGGCTCTGACACGTCACAACTGTCATCTCTAATCCTGCAGAATTATACTGTCTTAAGTAGATTACTAACTGGATACAATTTAGCATTTGAGAGGAAGAAATTCCCAACATCCCAAATATACAAATACAGTGTCAAGAAAGAACAGGCACGGAAAGACTGTAGAATAATCCATAGACACAGTTTACTAGGGGCAGGGAGACCACAGAAGCTCTGACTTACAGAAGGTCTTGGACAGAGCGGACTGTGTTTCTGTATGTATCCATCACTCTCCCCAGCATGTTTGTTTCTTTTAGGGTTGGAGAATTAGGACAAGGTACACGGCCCTTGCCTTGCATGTGGTCGGTCCTGGTTGGATCCCCTGACATGGTACCCAAGCACCACCAGAGGTTACTCCTAAGCACAGAGCCATAAATAGCCCCCAAGCACATGGTGTGTGGCATCAAAGCAGAGTCATGGCAGAAAACAGCCCGAGTAATTCTTTTAGAACATAAATTCCATATGAAGACGTGACGTTTCTGTTCTACTGCTTACAGCGTGCTTGGCACAGGAACCACCGGGCTAAAGAGTCTCTCAGCCAACATGCACTGCGGCGAATGGAGCAGTTTGAATAAATGAGCTCACACTAGGTTCTTAATACATGATACTTGACAAGGAGCATGGGTATAAAGCTAAGATCTCAAGGGGGAATTAGGGCTTTAAACCAATTCTTTCTTTTTTTTTTTTTTTTTTTTTTGGCTTGGGGGCAACTCCCAGCTGTGCTGGGGCTTACTCCTGGCTCAGCACTCGAGGTCACTCCTGAGGGGCTCGGAGACCATATGGAGCTCCGGTATTGAAGCAGGTGGGCTGCATGCAAGGCTAGTGCCTTACCCACCACACTCTCTCCACTGCTCCCCCTCCCTCATTTTTCGTCACACGAAGAGTCATAACTACCTCACAAGTTACTGATTCTACACAGACGACTCGCAAGTATCCACAACTGCACAGATTCCACTTTTCAATAAACAAAGCTGCTACTGATCACACCCCTTTGCGCGAGTGAATGACAAGAAAACACACAGTACCTGAGGGAGCTGTTGTTGGGATTTTTCAGGTCCTGGTGAAGTTTTATCACCCACTCCTGATACTCTTGCTTCTGGATGGCCGTCGACTGCTTTAATTCATTAGACCATTTATTTTCTAAGACCTAGAAAGAGACAGTCCAGTAACTGGTCACTCTGTCTAATAACAATCACACAGTAAGTAAAGCCAAAGCAACTGGCTACCTAAGGGTCACTGTCCTTCACTTACTTGTTGGGATTCAAAATGCTGAGCCGCCAAGGAATTGACATCTTGATCCGTCAGCGATTTCCCCAACTCCTGCATCACTTTTTCCATTTCGATCCCTTGCCTAAGACATAAATAAGTGCATCAGGTATAGTCATTAACCTTTCAGGCACACCACCGCTCCAGGTTTACGAAGCCACCTCTCCCTGGGGAAAACAAGCCCCTTGACACAGGCATCTATCCAGGGATAGCTATTGTAATACCCAGCGTCGCGGCAAAGCCTTGGGAACAGAGATGTGGAAATAAGGAAGGTCGTGCCATACAATAGCGACAGGGTCACTGGCTGAGCTGAATGCAGTCTAGACTTGATTTATAAATGACAGCCACCTAGACCTTGTTATGGTTCCATCCCCTTGACTCGTGTCCTGTATTTCACAAGTCCAAACTCCTTGTCATTTATGGATGTCTTCAAACAAGACGCACCATAATTCCTGCCTAAATGCATTTTCTGTATCACTGTATCACTGTCTTCCCGTTCACCATTGATTGGCTCGAGCGGGCCCCAGTAACATCTCCATATGACCTGTCTCATGCTAGTAGAGCCCAAGAGCACCTGCTTGCTCCAGGAACATAAAGAGCCTCAAACCATTCCATCAGGTCACGGAATGAGATCTATAACTGTTACTGGTATTTATCATATTAAATACGACACGGGTAGCTTGCCAGGCTCTGTTGTGCGGGTGGCATACTCTTGTAGTCACCTCTAATCTCCAGCATTTATTGATAAATAGGTGTACATTAAAGAAAGAGTAAAAGTGACTTCAGCCTTTGAAAAGTTATTTTCTATTATAACGAAAAGCTGCCAGTTAGGCTTTAAGGAAGAGAATGGTATTAAGTCACAAAGATCCCCGTGCAGAAAAATATAATATATACATGGAAGATGTTTTAGTTTTTAGCTTCATTATCCACACAATGATCAAAAATGAAATATTTTAGTTTTTATTTAATTAAATTAATTAAAAAATTAAAAATTTTAAAACTAAAAATTTATTACAGAAAAAAATTAATGAGTGGTATTAGAAGTTCAGATAATGGCTAGTTATGGGAGCAAATGAGTAATGACTAGTGGGCTGAAGAGGCCTTGGAAGAGCTGGAAATATCCTATTTCTTCATCTCAGTGCTATGTGGGTCAGCCGGAAAGATAGTCCAGCGGGTAGGGTATTTGACTTGCACACAGCTGACCCAGGTTCGATCCCCAGCACCCCATAAGGTCCCCTAAGCACAACCAGGAGTGATTTCTGACTGCAGGAGTAACCCTTGAGCATAGCTGGGTGTGACCTCAAAAAACCAAAACCAAAAACAAATAATTGTGTGGGCTGTGCTTACACTGTGAAAATTACTGAACTATCATTTACTGTCTTCTCTGTAAGCCTCTTTTAATAAATAAGTTCATTAACGCTTTCTGGATAATAAGTGTCTTTGAACACAAATGTATAAAAATAGCTCTAAAACATTTCCAACGAACTTGGCAAAACTAAAACAAATACACAAACCGAAAGGACTTTACCATTATTCTAGTTGATTTAAATAAATCATTCTTAACGGCCAGTTTCTATTACTTTATAACAAGCGACAGAGCTACTTACGTATGAAAAGAGAAATGAATTTGTTAATATATCACTTTTGCGTGTTATGGAATAAATTCCATTAAACCCACATTATAAATATAACATAGATTACCTCATTACTTTGAAGTAAGTATTAGGAGTCAGATTTTATTTAAAACAGAAATAACTGCTAAACATTTATAAATGTAAGGCTAGATATAAATACATTTTACATTACTCATGTTCCCTCTAGTGGATAAAAGGTATCAGTGCCATCTTATTTTATTCTATATATTTAGTTTTGCTTTTTGGGTCACACCGGCGATATTAAGGGGCCACTCCTGGCTCTGAATTTAGGATAACTCCTGGCATCATTGCTCTGGGACCATATGGGACACCAGGGATCAAACCCAGGTCAGCCGCCTGCAAGGCAAACTTCTTCCCCACTGTACTATCACTTTGGTCCATCACTGCCATTTTAAAGTTTTAATGAAATACTCTAACACTGGCTTGCTAATATGAATTTTTCAATGAGTAAGGAGAGAATTCAACAAATCAAATTTCATTAACAGTTGCTAGTGAAATGGAAATACCAAGCAGCTAATGACACATACATGTTTTCTATGACTAAGATAGTCCACCCTTTACTACACTTCATATGAAACAGAAACCTGATCACTAGACATCCCGCTATTTGTCAATTGGCTCAAGCGGGCAGCAGTAACGTTTCCATTTGTCCCTGTCATGTGCCAGTATAGCCCAATGGCATCTGCTTGCTCTAGGAATACAAAGAGCCTCAAACCATTCATTTAGGTCTTGACGAAGAAGTTTGACCATATTGTAGGTGGGCGGCCACGTGACCTTTTGATGTCCTGTGGGATCTGGTCGGTAACGGCTCTAGTCCAGTGGTCGTCTCCAAGTCGCATTACATGTCTAGCCCATCTGATTTTCGACGCCTTGGCAAACGAGACAGCGTCCTGACTCAATCGTCGACGGAGGTTGGAAGTCCAGATTCCTTCTCTCGCTTGAGTGAGGCGTGATATTCCAAGCATAGCTCTTTTGTTTGGGAATATGGATATGGAGGACAAATCAATGGACCCATTCTTGGGAGGTCCCACCAGACAGTCTTAAAAGATCACATTTAACTTGACAAGCAATGATCAGGAGACCCAAGAGCTGCTCCCAGTGACACTGAGCCACTGGGCTAGATGCTTCAACATTAGGGTTAGTGCTGGAGGCTACCAGGATAACAGTCACCAATGCTGCAGAGATGGAGAGAACATGGGAAACCTTGAGCGCATAAAGCCCTGAGCGATCTTCCTAGCCTTGTCCTGTGAATATGTGCTCTGGAGTCAGACTTCAAGGGTTCAAATTCCAGTTGGCCCTTAGGCAAGTTCATAACCTACTTCAGCCCCAGTCTCCTCATCTGTAGAACAGTTGCAGACAGATCAAAGAACAGGGCATCTGTTAAGAACTGCATTTTGCTGGGGCAGGAGCGATAGCTCAGTGGGTAGGGCGTTTGCCTTGCACGCGGTTGGCCCATGCAGGCCAGGGTTCAATTTCCGGCATCCCATATGGTCTCCCGAGCACCGCCAGGAGTAATTCCTGAGTGCAGAGCCAGGAGAAAGCCCTGAGCATTGCCGGGTGTGACCCAAAAAAAAAAAAAAAAGCAAATTTTGCTTCCACTTTAAATTCCTAGCTTGAAATCTTAATCCGATGGCATGGTATCTGAAGATGGGTCTTTTGGGGAGGAATTCAGCCTCGATGAGGTTAGGGGCCTGTTGATGATTCCATCAAGGGTCCAGAGGAGCAGAGGCCAGAGCTTTCTCTCTAGGAGAGCTGCCACCGTGGGGAAAGCCCAGGTGAGCGCAACGGAGATGGGCACGTCTGTGTGTCAGGCAAGGGCTTCACCAGACCCCAGATCTGTGGGCGCTTTCATCCGGCACAGATCTGAGCAGCCCTGGAGCTATCAGAGTTACCATCCTGCTGCTCAGCCTGTGGACGCCAGATGCTCTGTGGATGGGTGATCAGCTGCAGGTATAAAAAGGCCAAAACACCCCCTGGCCTAACTCCTTCAGTTTGGAACAGAGGCTGTCAACTTCCAGACCACGGTGGCACCAGGCTGCAGGTGCAGAAGGGGAAACCACTGGTTTCACACACTGATGCTACACTGCACTTTGTGCTAACTGAGCCAATTCAGGTGCCACTGGTGCTACATGCCGGTGCCAGGACGGTATGCCACCCTGTGTGATATTTCATGATAGCAACCTTAACCACTGAGCTATAAAGCATTTTGTACAGAGCCTGGAACAAGGAAATGCTTCCTAAGAGGTACATTATTCCTCTTAGTAGAAACAGGAATATAATCCTCTGGGCCAGAGCGATAGCACAGTGGGTAGACACTTGCTTTTCACGTGGCCAACCTGAGTTCAATCCTCGGCATCCCATATAGTCTCCCAAGCCCCGCCAGGAATGACCCCTAAGTGCAGAGTCGGAGTCAGCCCTGAGCACTGCCAGGTGTGGCCCCAAAAAGTCAAACAAATATATATATATATATATATACATATATATATATACACACATACATACATATATATACACACATATATATATATACATATATATAACATATACATACATATAATGCATATTATATATTGATATATAACAGATTTTATATATAAATATATATGGGCTGGAGAGATAGTACAGCCGGGAGGGCATTTGTCATGCACGGGCCAACCTACATTCCATCCCCAGCATCCCACAGGGTCCCCGAGCACCGCCAGGAGTAATTCCTAAGTATAGAGCCAGGAGTAACACCTGAGCATCGCCAGGTGTGATCCAAAAAGTCAAAAGAAAAAATATGCACCAAACATATCTAGGTAAATCACTTGGAAGTTTTCATAAAACTACAAAGTCCTTCCCAACTGAAATGAAAGATTAAAACATATGAAATTTTTGATTCTAATACTAAAGTTTCTTCCATTTGATTTTCCAGTCTTACAGACAGTGAACATAAGCTATTCTTCTGGTCGCCTTCTCTGACAATGCCAGACCTGGCTAGGGAACAGGAAATACCTCTCTCGCAGTTTCTTCAGCTCCACGTCTCTTTCACCAATCAGTTCCGAGATACTGACAAAGTAATTATGTTCCAAATTTAGGAGCGTTTCAGAGGCGGGAGAATGGATGAGATCATGGTACACATCTGCGAAGTCTTCATCCCAGCTGGGCTCCTCAGGCCGTGCGTGCTCTAATGTGGTCTACAGACAACACAGGCATTCTTGAATCATTATACAGTACTTTCATTCATCACACCAGGAGATACATATGTAGAGCATGATTTCATTTATGTCACACAAAAACCAGAAAAGACTATTTATGTAAGTATGTTATAAACATGGAAAGAATGGGATGGAGAAATCATATCCTGCTTCAAGCACTGGATTGCACATGGCAAAGGCTGGTTCAGGCTCCCGCACCACACGTGTTCATTCCGACACCCTCTCGCAGCCCTGCCGGGAGCCATCCCTGAGCTCAGAACCAGAAGGAAGCCCCAGGAACTGCCAGGTGTCTCCCCAAAATCAAGAAAAACAAACGCGATGGAAAGATGTAAGCTAAGTTGTTAATATGTGTACATGGGGACGGTGGGGAAAGAGGTACACATACACGCACACGCAAACACACACACACACACACACACACACACTACATTTGCTGTGGTGTCATTTCGGGAAAAGCAGCACAGGAGGGAATGATGAACGCCGGTGGGGACTGCCGCATGCTGCGATTTCTGATGCCCTCTGTTACCCAGCGGGTCAGGAAAGCCAAACAATATCCATGGATTTTACCTCCTCTGTGCTTCCAAAAGCCCGAAGCTTCATTGGGATAACTACTCTCTATCTATATTTCCTTCTTTTTTCGGGGGCCACACTTGCTGGGGCTCAGGGATTTCTCTGGTCTCTGGCCACAGGGATCACTCCTGGCAGCGCTCAGGAGACCAGCCGGGTGCTGGGGAATCAATTTGGAGTCAGTCGCGTGCAAGGCGAGCGCCTTGACATCTGTATTACTGCTCTGGCCCTGCTCCATGGTGGCTCTTTAGAATAAAAACCAGACCCTGTGATCAAGCTCTGTTCAGCACTCATTTCGGATTCAGAGTGAAATTTCAAAGGAAGGAGCCAAGATTGGAGGATCTGCTTGGCTGTTCTTAAGGCAAGACACTTAGTTCCACGAGTCACAGACACTAGTTCCCGAGACACAGACACTAGTTCCCCGAGTCACAGACATCTAGTTCCCTGAGTCACCAGACACTAGTTCCCGAGTCACAGACACTAGTTCACATAGTCACCAGACACTAGTTCCCTGAGTCACCGACACTAGTTCCCCGAGTCACAGACACTAGTTCCCCGAGTGACCAGACACTAATTCCCAGAGTCACAGACACTAGTTCCCCGAGTCACCAGACACTAGTTCCCCGAGTCACCAGACACTAGTTCCCAGAGTCACAGACACTAGTTCCCCGAGTCAACAGACACTAGTTCCCCGAGTCAACAGACACTAGTTCCCCGAGTCACAGACACTAGTTCCCCGAGTCACAGACACTAGTTCCCCAAGTCACAGTCACTAGTTCCCGAAGTCACAGACACTAGTTCCCCAAGTCACAGTCACTAGTTCCCCGAGTCAACAGACACTAGTTCCCCGAGTCACCAAACACTAGTTCCCCGAGTCACCAGACACTAGTTCCCCAAGTCACCAGACACTAGTTCCCCGAGTCAACAGACACTAGTTCCCTGAGTCAACAGACACTAGTGCCCTGAGTGACCAGACACTAGTGCCCTGAGTGACCAGACACTAGTTCCCCGAGTCACCAGACACTAGTTCCCTGAGTCAACAGACACTAGGTCCCTGAGTGACCAGACACTAGTTCCCCAAGTCACCAGACACTAGTTCCCTGAGTCAACAGACACTAGGTCCCTGAGTGACCAGACACTAGTTCCCTGAGTCACAGACACTAGTTCCCCGAGTCACAGACACTAGTTCCCCAAGTCACCAGACACTAGTTCCCCGAGTCACCAGACACTAGTTCCCGAGTCACCAGACGCTAGTTCCCTGAGTCACAGACATCTAGTTCCCTGACTTAACAGACTGGCTATCTACAGTGACCGTGAGTATTAATTTAAAACTCAGCCTCAATCAAGCCTTAAGAATCGGCAGAAGACACAACATGAAAAGCATCGAACAATCTTTCCTTACCATTCCTTCAAGAGAGATGCTAGCAGGAGGAACGTGACACTTGAGAGGAATAGGAGTTTACTAAGTACCGCAGAGAATAAAAACCCTGAGGCCGGAGCAATACCACAGCAGGGGAGGGAATTTGCCTTGCACTTGGCCGACCTGGGTTCAATCCCGGCAACTCATATGGTCCCCAAGCACTGCTAGGAGAAATTCCTGAGTACAGAGCCAGGAGTAACCCCTGAGCATCACCAGATGTGACCCAAAAAAAAAAAGGAGATAAATCAAATCGGGGCCAAGGAACTGATTTCTTAAAAACATTCTTTTAGACTGAGCTGTTTGGCCTGGGGAATGGTTTACTCATTCAGTTTGCTTGTATCCCACTTTTGTACACAATGTTTGTACTTTGTTGTATTTGTTTGTACACAATGAAAAATGTAAAAAAAATACATTTTCCTGAACTTCGTTCTCAAAAATGTAAATTTAACCTTGTGTCCATCTTGCTCCCCCATTTTAAGGCTAACACCTTGTGTCAAATCTGGAATATAATATATCCTCAACATACTATATCTAAGGTACATTTAAAAATATACTTTTAAAATATAAATATGTTTTAATACAATTAAATATATTTTTTGGGGGGTCACACCCGGCAATGCTCAGGGGTTTCTCCTGGCTCTGCACTCAGGAATCACTCCTGGCGGTGCTCGGGGACCATATGGGATGCCGGGATCGAACCCAGGCCGGCACAAGCCGGCTGCGTGCAAGGCAAACGCCCTACCCGCTGGGCTATCGCTCCGGCCCACAATTAAATATATTTAGCAAAAATATATTTTTTAATAGTTTGCTGCAGATTGACTTTAGGTTGACCTTGCGACCACTCACTACTTTCATACTAGCTATTTTTAAAGTATTACAACTCCCAGAAGTCAGGAGGTAGGCATATACTAAACAAATGATGTTGTTTTTTATGAACCTCTACTTTAGCTGGGTGTACTGTACTTTCAATGACTATACCTGTGCTGGTTAGAAATACAATAGTGGTCACTCATTTTAAAAAGGCGTTGCATAAAGTATAGTTTCATGCATTCACATGAGCACCAATATGCATTATAGATTGCGGCTAAGCGTTTGTACATAAACAAAGGGATTCTTCAATCATTTTAGTATTATCTTAGCAATCTAAAAATTCTCATTGGGGAAGTGTCATAGAGGCAGGCTGGCGGGGGCATGGGGGAATGGGTTGGTGGTGGGAGGGAAACTGGGGACATTGGTGGTGAGAAATGTGCACGGGTGAAGAGATGTGTGTTGGAACACTACGACTGAAACCCAATCATGAACAACTTTGTAACTGTGTATCTCAACATTGATTCAATAAAAAAACTGTTTTGTTTTATTTTTTGGACCACACCCAGCAATGCTCAAGGGTTATCCCTAGTTCTGCACATGGGAATTACTCCTGGAGGTGCTCAGGGACGATATGGGGATATCACTGTATCACTGTATCACTGTCTTCCTGTTCATCATCGATTTGCTCGAGCGGGCACCAGTAACATCTCCATATGTCCTGTCTCATGCAAGTAGAGCCCAAGGGCACCTGCTTGCTCCAAGAACATAAAGAGCCTCAATCCATTCCATCAGGTCATGGGAATGAGGTCTATAATTGTTACTGATATTTGGCATAACAAATAAGACACGGGTAGCTTGCCAGGCTCTGCCAGATATGGGATATGGGGGAATCAAAACCCGTGAATAAGGCAAATGCCCTATTCACTGTACTATAGTTCGCCAATAAAAATGATTAAAAAAAAATTAAAAAAAGGGGGAAAAAGAGAAACATAGCCCAAAACAAATCCTCATTAAAATCTAAAATTTCCTAAAAACTTACCATTTAATTAATTGATTGATTGATTGATTAAACTTGGGTTTTGATCCACATCCTGGCTGTGTGCTCAGGAATCACTGCTACGAGGGTTCAGGGGACCATCAGCAATGCTGCTTATGACATAACCTAGGTGAGGCCACGCAAGATCATCTCTCTGGCCCCTGGTCTGTTCTTACCTCGGCATAAGCTTTGGCCCATGAGCTTGCCAACTGGTGTAAATCCACCTCCCCTGACTTCACCGCTTCCAGGGACGGCTTCAGCAGCCTCATCATAGTCTCTGAGCGATTCTTCTTCTATAAACTGGCTCAGTGCTGCTTTTTAGGTCTGTAACAGGGGTAATAAATGACATTATCAGCAAACCCGAGGCTTATAGTGGAAACACTTTACTTCAGAACTATATATTCCTATGTAAATTTTTATTTATCTTCTACCCTGAATAAGTTGGTGGCCAGAGTGATAGTCCAGCAGGTAGGGAGTTGTCTTGCACCTGGCCAATCCAGTTTGATCCCCATATCAGACCGGAACTGCCAGTCCCAAGAACTGCCAGGAATCAACCCTGAGCTCAAAGCCAGGAGTGAACCCTGAGCACCACCGCGTGTAGCCCCAAAAAGAGGACACAGAATGACAGTACAGCAGGTAGCCGTTGTCTTGCATGCAGCAGACCTGGGTTCGATCCCTGGTGCCCCATATAGTCCCCAGAGCCCTGCCAGGAGTAGGGCAGAATCTCCTGAGGGGCAGATTCAGGAGTAAGCCCTGAGCCCTTTGGGTATGGCCCCAAAAACTACAGTATGGAGAATGGTCAAAAGTCTTAACTCATAAGTATAACCCTTACAGGAACTAATGATACTACTTTTTTTTCTACTTTTAAATTGCAATTTAGATAACATGGTTATACTAGTATTAACTGACTTGTTTTCAGATTTAAAGTACTGTATTAAACAAGTACACACACAAACATAAATATGCTACACACATAAGATAATTTATACTTGGGGGACAAGTGAAATAACTGTTTTATTTTTTGAAGACCTGACACTAAGGAGAATGAAAAACACATGTAAGATTTCAGTTATGATAGATTAGGAGGTCTTGTCAATAGGTGGAATCAACTGCATGTGTGCGTGAGTCAGGGTTAGGTAAGACAGAGACGGGAACAGTGTGCTAATAATCATTAGAAGTGATAATACCAGTCTAGAACTGAGCAATGAATATAGGCAAAAGGGATACACATGATAACCTCTAAATGTATGTATTGCAAGCCACAATGTGTCAGAGAGGGGGGGGAGAGGGGGAGAGAGAGAGAAAGAGAGAGAGAGAGAGAGAGAGAGAGAGAGAGAGAGAGAGAGAGAGAGAGAGGATATAAAAGAACCTACCATAGAGGCAGGCTAGGGGAGGGGGAGGGAATTGGGGACATTGGCGGTGGGAAATGGGCACTGGTGGAGGGACGGTGCTGGAACACTATGTGACCGAAACCCAAACATGAACATCTTTGTAACTGTATATCCCACGGTGATACAATATTACCAAAAAAAAGAAAAAGAAAAAGATTTCAGTTATGTACTATAATTGTTCTATTATGCTCCTTCACTCAAGGAAAAAAAACATGTTTTTAGAGAATTAACTGCTGGTCTAACTTATGCTGCAGAATAACGGTACCTTTTAAGGTTTTGAAGGACAAAGTTACCATGTCTCTGCCACCACCAAAGTGCCCGACTCACCACCACAGTCTCGGTCTCGTCTAATCAAGCTCTTCCCCCTCCCTCTCCTCCCGCCCCTAGCAGGCAACCTCAGTGTTGCCATCCAAAAGCCGCGGGTCTCTCACCTGCTTTGCTCTCTACCACCTGGTTTTGTCTCTATACAGACGAGTGATGGCAGCCGCTATTTGTCCTTGTCTATCTCCCTCTGACCACGTCACTCAATAACAATGTCCATTTCTTAAACTCGCTCTTTGAGTCTGAAGCAGAGAAGGAAAAAATCCTACCAATTTTGAGATACTAAGGGGGTATTTCAATGTGTTTCTCTTGTGTATACACACAGCAGTTCCTTGCTTTAAATCTGAAGGGCGTTTGGAAAGTGGCACAATTCTGGTGATCTACAATTGCCAGAGTTGGGTGGCTAAAGCCGCACAGGGAGGAATACGCGGACGAGAGCCTACTCTTGACAGTGGATGTCTGCAAATTTCAACAGGTGATCTCAACCGTTGGCAAGCATCGGAATTCCCAGCAGGGACTACTGAGCTACACTGCCTCATGCCGCACCCCCAAGTGTCCAATTCAGGAGCCGTGGGTGGGAGACAAGGACTTGTAATTCTACAGGTTCCAGCTGGTATTGTGTGGGTGTGTGTATTGGTGTCTTGTGGCTCCAAAGATCACAATCAGGGTCTCACACAGGTGAGGCACATGCTCCATTCTGCTGACACATCTCTCCCTTCACACTACAGGAAACTTGAGAACCACAATCTCAGTAAATAACTCTTTTATTTATTTATTTAGCTTTTGGGTGTCACACCTGGCAATGCTCAGGGGTTACTCCTGGCTCTTTGCTCAGGAATTACTCCTGTCAGTGCTTCGAGGGACCATATGGGATGCCAGGGATGGAATGCAGGTTTGCCGCGTGTAAGGCTTTACGCAGTGTACTATCACTCCAGCCCGCAAATAATCTTTTATATACTAGTTTCCTTGTTAGTATAAGATGCCTGTGCCAGAGTTTATGGAGTTAATTTAGCTGGGAAAATTTTACTGACATATTAATATTCTTGAGCTAGAAAAGACGGTGCATATGCTCTGCATGTCCGAGGCCTCGATTTGGTCTCTAACTCCACAGGGTCCCCTGAGCTCAAACACTGCCAGGAGCGATCCCCAAGCACTGAGCTTGGAGTAGCTCCGGGCATTCCCCCACCCCCTTCGTGGTGGCTCCCCGAAACAAAACAACCCCAAAAGCCCCCAATTTAGTATTCCTCCTCTTCCATGACATTTCAGAAATTAACAGCCAGAGTTTTTAAAGGACAAAAAAACTAGTTTAAAAAATCAGCTTTGGGGGCTGAAGTGATAGTATAGCGGTTAAGGCGTTTGCCTTGCACACACGGCCGACGTGGGTTCAATCCCTGGCATCCCATATGGTCCCCCAAGCACCGGCCAGGTAATTCCTGAGTGCAGAGCCAGAAGTAATGCTGAGTATCGCCGGATGTGGCCCAGAAAGCAAAAATAAAAATCCGTTTGGTACTTTAATTATTGATAATTAAAATGGATTATGAATCCACCTAATTAAAGATGCTAAGCAATTTACTTTATATAACTATTTTTTTTCATTATACCGTTCAACTTTATACTTTGCTGCCTTATAAACAATTACAAGGAATATAGGGAAAATACACAATAACTTTCTGCTATTAAAAGCAGAGCGATGCTTCCTGTTTTATTGCTGTTTCAATATGTCCTAGTTTATGATTTCTAATAAGAAATTTGCAATGACAGAGACAGCATGATAATAATAAAGTATTATTTTATTTACATTGTGTTAAATTTGGGGGCCAATCCCAATTTTGTTCAGGGATCATCACTCCTGGCAATGCTCAAGCTGAACCAAATGTGGTGTCAGAGATCAAACCTGATTCAAGCAAGTGGAAGGTAAGCATTCTTAATCCGTGTAATTTTATCCCTAAAAGTAATACCAGCGATGCTCAGGGGTTACTCCTGGCTCTGCACTCAGGAATCACTACTAGTGGAGCTCGGGGGACCAAATGGGATGCAGGGGGGGTGAGCCCAGGTCAGTCACATGCAAGGCAAAAAGCCCTCCCTATTGTACTTTTGTTCCAGCCCCAAGACCAACCTTTTTCTATAAAGCAGGGTAGGTTGTGAAGCAGCATCAGACGACCATGCAAGTGGCTGGCATTCTCTTCAACAGGAAACCGGAGGGGAACTCTCAGTTCTAAGCACTGACGCCCCACTTTAAATTTATATACAAATTCCCTTTCTCTGTTGCAGAATCTTTCTCTGTTTTTCTTCATCTTCTAGAGCAGTTTCTGGAGAATGAACAAAAACAGGTAAGTCCGTAGAAACCTATGTTTCATTACTGCTATACCAACTCAAAAAGAGTCCCACCCTCACAGATTTTATTTGTCTAAGTCTGAGCCAATTATTCGCTTTCCTCTATTTAACCCTTCATCCATGTTATTAAAAACAAAGTATTACTTTCAGAAACAAAAACCCTTTATTTAAAACTTAAGATACATTAGGCCCGAAAAGTACTTTTGTAGACCCTAGGCAAGGTTCTGAAAAACAATGAAGGGAAGAATTTTTTAAGAAAACATTACATTGGAACCTGAGGGATCGTAAGTGGGTAGGGGCGCTTCCCTGCCATGCGGTGAACCGGGTTTGATCCCAGGCACCCCATATGATCCCCTGAGCCCTGCCAGGAGTGATTCCTGAGTGCAGAGCCAGGAGTAAGTTATGCCATGAGCACTGCTAGGTGTGGCCCCAAAACAAAATGAAAGAGAGAGAGAAAGAAAGGAAGGAAGGAAGGAAGGAAGGAAGGAAGGAAGGAAGGAAGGAAGGAAGGAAGGAAGGAAGGAAGGAAGGAAGGAAGGAAGGAAGGAAGGAAGGAAGGAAGGAAGGAAGGAAGGAAGGAAAGAAGTATATTGGCAATCAGACATGGAGTTTAAGAAACATTTACTGAAGACAAAGAAAAAATACAAACACAAGTCAGGGGCTATCCATGATCCTCTAGGCAAACAGGGCTCAAAGGAAATCTTGTTGAAAATAAGAAAAAAAATCAACATCCTATAACTATTTGCTTATGAGTTTCCTAAAGATACCCAACCCCTCAGCTTTTCCAAACCAATTCTCATACGTTTCTCTATTTTGAAGTTATATCATAATATTTCTAAGAGTGTCTATTGGCCATTGTTACCTATATGCTTTAAGATCTTTCTCTGGTTAGGCAGGACAGAGAAGGAAACAGTGTGCTAATAATCACTGGAAATGATAGTGCCAGCCTAGAACTGAGCATTGAACATAGGCAAAGGGAAATACATGATAATCTCTAAATGTATGTATTGCAAGCCACAATGTGTGAGAGAAGGGAGAGAGGGGAGGGAGGGAGGGGAGGGAGGGAGGGAGGGGAGAAGAGGCAAAGTGCCTGCCACAGAGGCAGGATGGGGGAGGGAGAAGGGAATCAGAGGACATTGATGGTGGGAAATGGGCACTGGTGGAGGGATGGGTGCTGAAACAACCATGACTGAAATCCAACATGAACATCTTTGTAATTATATATCTCACAGTGGCATAATAAAATATTAAAAATATATAAAATAAAATCTTTCTCTGGCTTCTATTTCTCTCAAACTCCTCAACTCAGTCTACAGTACCCTGGCTTGTATCTTCAGACTCTTGTTACAGAAGCTGTACCCCAACACCCACCCCCAACACCATCTTCACCCAAGTTCACTTGATCATTTGAATCCCGTTATTCATCGATTTGCTCGAGCAGGCACCAGTAACATTTCCATTGGACCCTATCACGTGCCAATGTAGCCCAATGGCATCTGGTTGATTCAGGAATATGAAGAGCCTCAAACCGTTCCTTCAGGGTCTTGACAAGGAAGTCTGACCATCTTGTAGGTGGGCGGCCACGTGATCTTTTTGACATCCCATGATCTTACACCCGGCAGAGCAGAAACCAGCTTTCCCCGTTGAACCCCCTGCATTCCATGGACCAGGAGAGCAACTTCCAACCAGAGTCTACCATCCTGATGGAGCCCAGAGAAATCCCCACACCTTGCTGGCAGCGATCTTCACCATCCACACTCCGCAGCTCGTAAGATCTCCACCCAACAGATTAATCCAGTCTCCAGCCCGGCTTGTCAGAAACCCAGCCTACAAGGACCCACCCTGCAGAGACCGCCCTTCAGAGGAGAGTATTTCAAGCCCAGGAATGCTTGAGCCACAGACACAGATACACCCGGCAGAGCAGAAACCAGCTTTCCCCATTGAACCCCCTGCATTCCATGGACTACGAGAGCAACTTCCAACCTGAGCCCACCACCCAAGTACACCATCTTTATTTTCCAGTTAGATTGAACTTTCTCAACACAAAGCCTTCCTTCTACTCCCAATCTTTTGGGGAAGCTTCCCCCTTTGCTTAGATCACCTCTACCTCTCTTCCCTGCTACAAATACTCATTCTTTGGTTCTCAACTTCGACAGGCACCAGCAAATCTTTTAACTCATGGGACTGTCTTAAGGATTGATTAACAATCCTTAAGGATTGTCTTAAGGATTGATCAAAGCAATCTGGGAAACAAAAGTCTATAAATGGATGTTAGAAATAAACTAATAAAAAGGCATTCTCTAAGAACATATCAATACCCACTCCCAAATCTTACACGGCTAATATGCACGTTTAGGGCACAGACAGTAGAGTTTTAGGGTAGCAAAGTGTAAAAAGGTAAGGATTAACAGTATGGGTGTAATCTTGTCCATGTTTAATGTTTTCAGTAAATAAATAATATTAGCTGTGGCTCCAACCGGTCTGCCATTCAGAGTTATTGTGTTTCAACAAATACACTTTGTTTTCCCTCATCTATCAAGAATCTTAATTTTTTTTTTGCAACGATGAAACCATGAAAGGCTTCTCTTGCAAATTATTGGGAAGGGGGCCTGAGAGGTAGCATACAGCCGGTAAGGTGCTTGCCTTGCACACAACCCACTGGGTTCGACCCTCCACCAACCCAAACACTTTCAGGAGTGATCCTGTGTGCAAAGGCAGGGGGCTAATCTTAAGCACCGCCGGGTGTCACCCAAAAACTTCCCTCCCCATTCCACTGCCCCTCCAAAACAAAATAAAATAAAATAATACAGGACGGTAGGAAGAAGCTAGACTCGAACCCATACAGGTAAAACAGTGTCGCTCTAAGCTCAAGAAAAGGGAGGACGGGGCGGGGTGAGAAGCTCCCTACAGCCAAATGATGGAAACAGTCCCGTCATTCGAAACGGTGAGTCCCAAGGGGCTTCCTTGCTGCTGGCTGTAGGCTCACCTCCCACGTTCCGAAATCCGGAGGGATCCGCACCCTCGGTGCTGTCAAAAGAGCAGCTGCAGGACAGCGCGCATCAGCTGACTTACACTCTTGTTTTTTTACAGCCAGCAGATTCGCATCGACAGATTCGTCCAAACCTTTTCAACCCTGGCCCGGACCCCGTGGAAAATTTATTGTTGCGTTTTGCTCCACATTTACTCTTATTCAATCTTGGCTCAATTTAATCTATATTTTTAAAGCGTAAGAAGGTGGTCTTCGGTTGTGTAGCGAGCGTTGTGATGAAAGTACAGCGACAAAGCGCAAACTAGGCTTTATGGAACCGGAAGCGGAAGAGCACAGCCACTTGCTCAGGACGCATGCTCAGGCTCAAATCCGCCTGATGGTGATTGGAGGATGTGGCATGGTGGGCGGGCACCGTTGATGTCGGATTTGAGCGGGAATTGAAACCGTCTTGACCCTACCACCGGCCCAGCCAACTAGGACTTGAGAGCTGCAAGTGTTCAGCTTTGAAAGAGACTATGGCGCGGCCCCAGAGGTGAGTATTCGTGACTTGCGGGGGGTTGGGGAAGGGAGGAAGATGAAGACGCTGCAGGTAACGTGTACCGAGCTATCCAGGGAGGAAGGACCTGCCGCAGGGGCGGTGGTTATCGTGCGGTGGGGTGGACGGTGATGCGGTGACCCCCCATGTCCAAAGAGAGCCACCCTTTCCTCCTAAGTACCCCGGACGTCCTAGTTGCATAACTGTCCTTTGCTTCCCCTCCTCTTCACTGTCACTGTCACTGTCTTCCCGTTGTTCATTGATTTGCTCGACCGGGCCCCAGTAACATCTCCATAAGTCCTGTCTCATGCTAGTGTAGCCCAAGGGCATCTGCTCGCTTCAGGAACATAAAGAGCCTCAAACCATTCCATCAAGTCATGAGAATGAGGTCTATAATTGTTACTGGTATCTGGCATATCAAATACGACATGGGTAGCTTGCCAGGCTCTGCCGTGCGGGTGGGATACTCACCATTATGTATGGTCTAAAAAAAATCATTTTTAACAAATTACTTTTAAATACAAAATAAGTATAAATAATTTATGGGCTGTGGCTAATTCCATCCTCTATGTTTGCAGATATGGCTCTAACATACAATTTTTAAATTCTTATTCTGTAGCTTTTTGTTTTGTTTTGTTTTTCTTTTTTGGATCACAACCGGCAATGCTCAGTGTTACTCCTGGCTCTGCACTCAGGAATTACTCCTCGCAGTGCTCGGGGACCATATGGGATACCGAGGATCAAACCCGGTCGGCTGTGTGCAAGGCAAACGCCTCACCCACTGGACTATCGCTCTGGCCCCTGTAGCTTTTAATTTTAAATGTGAACAGAAAATATAGAACAAAGAGTGACATTGATTCCTGAGCACAGGGTCCAGAATAACCCTTGAGCATAACTCAGAAATATATACATATATATGTGTATGTATATATATATATATATATATATATATATATATATATATACACACACACACACATATATGTCATACATACAGTAGAGGTACTGTGATAATCTTTCTGTGATACCAACTCAGCCAAGGCCCAGAAATATGGCTCAGTGGTAAAGAACATACTTTGTATGAGTAAAGTCCTAGATTCAATCCTAGCACCAGAAAAAAAAATACAGTGTCACATATGTAAAACATTATGCCATATTACTCAACCTTAAGACTAAGATATAAAATCAAATACTATAGTAACAGAGAGAGTAGAGAGGTTAATGTATGTGCCCTGCACACCCAGTTCAATCCCCAGCACTCTATGTGGTTCCCTGAGCCCCACCAGGAGTGAACTCTGAGCACAGCAGGAGTAAGCCCTGAGTCTAGCCAGGTGTGGCCCAGAAATCAAAAGAAAAAGATGGAAAAGAAAGATCACCATTGTACTATTTGCATGCAACTGACCCCAATTTGCTTTTGTTGGGTTTTTTTTTTTTGGTCTTTCTTTTCTTTTGCTTTTTTGGGTAACACCGCGCAATGCTCAGGGGTTACTCCTGGCTCTTCACTCAGGAATTACTCCTGGTGGTGCTCAGGGGACCATATGGGGTGCCGGGGATCGAACCTAGGCCACATGCAAGGCAAATGCCCTCCCTGCTGTGCAGTCACTCCAGCCCCGACCCCAATTTGTTCCCAGGAACCACATGTGGTCCTAAGAGCAGTGCTAGAGTAAACCCTGGATACTGCCTCGGATAGCTCCAACCCCAATTAAAAAAAAAAAAAGGCACCATAATTGCTGAAATGCACTTGATTAAGCAGTAATAATCATGCCTATTGCAGCTCAACTCTTGGACTGTATTTTTATTTTTTTTTTTTTTTTATTTTTTATTATACCACAGTGAAACATACAATTACAAAGGTGATCATAATTGGTTCTTGGTAATACAGTATACCAGCACCCATCCCTCCACCAGTGCCCCATTTCCACCACCAATGCCCCACCCCCCCCTGCCCACCCCCCCATGCTGCCTTAATAGCAGGTACCCCAGTTTCCTCTCTTTCCTCTCTCTGTCTCTCTCTCTCTCTGTCTCTGCATCTCTCAGCCTCTTATTTTACACATTGTGGCTAGCCCTGCAGGTATTTAGAGTTTATCACTTAAGTCTCTTTGTGTATATTCAATGGTGAGTCTTAATCTGCCATTACCATTTCCCACATTTAGTAAAACACTGGTATCTATTTATGTCGTATTAATGAATGCAGTCATTCTATATCTGTCCTTTGTATTTTTATTTTAATAGACATTATACAATAGATTTTATTGTCCAGCGTTCAATCTCAGGATTTCCCTGTTTTATATTCCACTAAGGCCAAAAAATTATGGGAAAGTAATAAAACTGCCTTTTAATATTCTCTCTTGAGAAAGTGAGAAGTAGTCATGAGGGAAATGATTGCCATAAGGGAAAATGATCAAGACTGAGTTAGATTAACCTCTTTGTTCATAGGACATGGTTCATTTAAATATGCATGTTTCGGGGCTGTGCATAAGAGCCAGTGGTGTCAGTGCTCAGGGACTAATCCTGGCTTCATGCTTGGAGTCACTCCTGGTGGTGCTCAGGTAACTGTGCCTTGCCAGGGCTGGTACCCAGACCTCCTATGTACAAAGCTTGGCTCCAGATCACTGTTAGGGCACCATGTTTTTAGGGAGGTTCTGGAAGGGGTAGAACTCCATCCAGCAGTGCTCAGGACTTACTTCTGGCCCTGTTCTCAGGAATTACTCCTAGAGATGCTCAGGGGATCATCTGTGGTGCTGGGATTTGAACTCAGGTTGGCTGTGTGCGGCAAGCTCCAACACTGTTGTACGAGCATTCGGATCTATCCCCTAGGTACCATTTTTACTTGAAAGAGCAGCTGACTGAAAGCTGATTATTCAAACTCAGATATTTGCCAGCAGATAGAAACATAAATCAAAAACTTATTAAGTTAACTTAAGTTAAAATGCATAAATGCATAAGTGCTTAGTAACAATTTAGTAGTATATAAATTGTGTTACTTAAGTTTCGTGTGTGCTTCTGAACCAATTATTTCCTTATCAGATAGACAAAGTATAGTTAGAAACTTTCAGCCAATGCTAAATGCCCTGCTAAAAATGCAGATAATGTTTCACATTTATGTTTACTTTTTTCTCTCTTTTTTTTTTTTTGTGCTACACTGGGCCTTACAGGGTGTTTCATTTCTCTGGTCTCACATTTATGTATCTTAAAGTGCATTCAAACACATATCCACTTACCCAAGACCATTAATGACCTTGAACACTGGAGGTGAAAATTTGATGCTTGTGTAAAAGCAAATTTTTTTTTTGGTTGTAGACATAAGAAGTCAATTGATTACTCACAGTTTAATGACTCTGACAGTGATGGTAAGTAGAACTTCTTATTTTTGCTCTAAGATCCCAGCTATGTATATGATGCATATAATTCAGATGCTGAACGTATTTTGCACTTGTATATGAGGTAGGTTAAGAAAAATAATTTTCTAAACATTTGGAGTATACAGGTAAGTATAAATGACAGAGCCAGGTGAAATCCTTCCCTTAGAAGGAAAACCGTGTCTGTTGGAGACACAATTGTGTTACAGAATATAATGTGAAATCCTCCTTAATTGTTCAATAAAAAAGACCCTGGGCAGAATGTCTGAATAGGAAATTTTCCTAAGCAGACGTGAGATGATCAGCAGGTCCATGAAATGATGCCCGCCATAACAGTCATCAAGGAAAGCAAATCAGAACAATGAGCGGGCCCGTGAATGGCCCAGTTTTGATCTCTCACACTGGGGAAAAACTCTCGAAAACCAACAATGAGTTAGAATGGCATCGTGTTACAATGGCATCATCAACGTGAACAGCTAAGTCTTGACCAGGTCTCAGAGGAAGGAGAGCCCTGGGTCAGTTGGTGGTCGACGACTCAGGAAAACCCACTGGAGAACAATGTGGAGATTCCTTAAAAAAATTATGATACAGGTATCACTTGATCGTGTGATTCAATGTCTGGGAATTTCTCAGAGGAAAGCCAAACACTAATTAATTCAGTATGATGCCTGTCACTTTATGTCCATTCCAATGTTTTTTATGGATGTCTTGCTATGGAAAGAATTGAAGTGCCCATCAACAGATGAAAAAAAGAAAGTATATATACGCAAGAGACTATAAGTCAACTATTGGAAAAGGAAATCTTGATGTTTGGCGACAATATGTGTGGGTGTCATGCTAAGTAAAATAGGTTGGACAGAAAGATTATCTCACTTTCATGTGGAATATTTTTAATTAAAATCTTAAAATTTGTTTTAAATAAAATTGTAAGATTTAATTTAAAGGCATAATTTAGTTATTCCTAAAATAGATAACATGGTGACACTGTGTCAAAGTACATGTTGGTGTACACAGTTACTGTGGGATCTTAAAAAATCGCAAAAGCTCAGTTTCAGGGAATAGATTGGTTGCCATTGTGGGTGGGGTGAGTAGGTGAGTGGTTGCAAGAGGGTACAACTTTAGGGACCGGAGCGATAGCCCAGTAGGTAGGGTGTTTGCCTTGCACGTGGCCGCCCATGCCGGCTCGGGTTCGATCCCTGGCATCCCATATGGTCCCCCAAGCACCGCCAGGAGTAATTCCTGAGTGCAGAGCCAGGAGAAAACCCTGAGCATTGCCGGGTGTGACCCAAAAAAGCAAAAAAAAAAAAAAGAGAGAGAGGTACAACTTTCTAGTTGGAAAATAAGTAAGGCATGGGGAGCCCGAGAGCTAGTATGCATTTGGAGCATTTGCCTTGCATGCAGCCAAACCAGGTCCAATTCCCGAACGCATATGTTCCTCCAAACCCAATTCCCGGAACGCATATGTTCCTCCAAACCCGACTAGGCTTCATCCCTGAGTTTAGATAGCCAGGAGTAAGACCTGAGCAACAACCAGATGTGGCCCCCAAAAACCAACAAAACAGCCAAACCGAAACAATAGAAAATAAATGGCCTGTGCTTTGATGTTAATTATGTTGTATGACACGTTTTAAAGTAGCAGTGCATTTCTAAAAGTGTCCCAAAGTTGGCTTGCCCTTCAATTCTTGTTTTCTCTGTGAATCTTACTGGTCTCTGTTTCTTTCTTTTTCTTTTTTTTTTTTTTTTTTTTGCTTTTTGGGTCCCACTGGCAATGCTCAGGTGTTACTCCTGTTTCTGCACTCAGGAATTGCTTCTGGCGGTGCTCAGGGGACCATATGAAATGCTGGGGATCGAACCCGGTCTGCCATGTGTAAGGCAAACGCCCTACCTGCTGTGCTATTGCTCCCGCCCCTGGTCTCTGTTTCTTTGCTTGCTTGTTTTCACTCTGAAGAGGGCTGTGTTCTCTCTTGAACACATTTCTGCACCTTTTCTCCTCTCACATCTTTCTAAATAAGCTTCATTCAATAAAAGCTATCATGTGTCACAATAAAAGTCCCCCAAATAGCAAACATTTTGTCGTGATGTGTGGTGACAGATAATGACGTAGGGTGATGGTCTTGTGGTCTACCAAACCGAATCTTTCCATTTTGCTTCTGAAATTAATGTTACCTGTCAGCTATACCTCAATGAAAAACCTCTAACAAATTAGTGAGTAAGCATTTGGAAGGTTTAGGCTCCAACTCTACCCTATTTAGTGGTAGATTTGCTTATCTTATTATGGTCAAAAAGCTTAACAACTTAATGCATTTCTTATATTTGATTAAATTATACCTTGAAGACTTTATATTTCCTTCTCGGATCATCAGAGCTCTTTGAGTTGAATGTTTAGTAGTTCCCAGGTTTGAAGTAATCGGGTTTTTTGTGTTGAACACAGCCTGAAGTGTGCTTGGGGAAATAGCATATAATAGAGCTTTTATCACCTGATGACTGTACCCATGTATCCCCACGTATTTCTAAGTTGCCAGTTGTATTCTGAACACTTGGGGACCAGATGGGGTAAGTCACACGTTATCATATTAGCACATGGACAGGCATTAGCTTTTGTGAAAGAGCAAGTGCATGTGCATTAATTGATGCTAAGAAAACTATTAAGAATATGCATGCCCTAACATCATCCACTTGTCAGAGATATTATGGCAGCAGCCTTATATTACCAATAGAACTACATCAGTCGCAGGGGTTGGTTGAACAGAAAAGCATGTGGATAAAAATGAACTTTGCGGAAATTCAGAAATTACCGTTAGTGTATGATCATAAGAACACTAATGCAGTAATGGAAGGAGGAAAACTCCCCCAGTAGGAGCAACTTTCTCTCCAACTTCTGATTTTTCTTGGCTTGGTTAAGTTATTAAGGGTAATGAATGGGCTTTTGAAAGAAGATAATTGGTAAGTTGCAGAATACGCATAAGAACCTTTTTCTTCCTATTTTAAAAATGACAGGTTTAAATCTCTTTTCTAATGGTTTTCTACGTTTCCATTATTTTTCTTTTGACACGCATATACTAGATTAATTGCCTCTGCAATTTTCCTGTGAATTGGGTTGTGATAGACTGACAGCTTTAACAATGAGCACCAGGGGCTGGGGGATATGAGTTTGAGCACATGCCTGCCTGGCGTAAGGCTCTGGGTTCAGTTCCTCCCTACATGGACTCCTGAGCACTGGCAGTTGTGACTCTGATGGTCCCTGAATACCTCCCCTATGACCCTCATAAAATAAATCACTTGCATTGCTTCTCTTCCCATTGTTCATCAATTTGCTCGAGCAGGCACCAGTAACATCTCCATATGTCCTGTCACATGCTAGTGTAGCCCAAGGGCAACTGCTTGCTCCAGGAATATGAAGACCCTCAAACCATTCCCTCAGGTCATGGGAATGAGGTCTATAATTGTTATTGGTTTTTGGCATATCAAATACGACAGGGTAGCTTGCCAGACTCTGCCATGCGGGTGGGATACTCTTGTAGCCTCTCATCTCGGGCATGTATTGATGAACCAGGGAAAGAGCAGCTTTTCTGCTGGGTGGAACCCTGATGAGCTGTGGAGTCCGGATGTTGAAAATGGCAGCCCTCGTGGTGTGGGGGTTCCTCTGGATTCTTGCGAGGCTCTGCTGGGATGGTGGGCCAGGACTAGAACCTGCCTTCCCTCGTGGGTGCCTCATGATCAGCTGGGCACAAGGAGAGCTGGTAGCAGCTCTCCCCCTTGTCTTTGAGTCTCTGGATCAGCATACCTGGTCTTGAAATAGGCTGTAGGGGTGGGACTCTGACGAGCAGGGCTGTGATCAGCTCTTCTGCTGGGTGGAGCTCTGATGAGCTGTGGAGTCCGGATGTTGAAAATGGCGGCCTTCATGGTGTGGGGGGGTTCCTCTGGCTTCTTGCGAGGCTCTGCTGGGATGGCGGGCCAGGGCTAGAACCCGCCTTCCTCCCTGGGTACCTCATGATACACTGTTGATATATGGCTCTTTTATGTTCACTTCTGCTTTTCTGCTTTTCTCTGCGATCTTTATTTATTTATTCATCATCACCACAGAGAAAAGTAGAAAAGCAGAAGTGAACATAAAAACCATATACCAACAGTGTATTTAATGAAATTGTGGGATTTAAACTTGAACATGCACTGTAATGAATCGCAACTGGCAAAGTAATGTTAGGGCCAGGGATATGACTTAGAGAGGAAGAAAATATGGCTTGCACATGTGAGGTCCTGAGATTGGTCCCTTGTACTCTATGCCTGCCCCATCTCTCCTGACCATGACCCCTCACTGGTGGGAATAGCCTGTGTCTTCCAGAACCACTGGGTGTGACCCCAACTAAACAAACAAGAATTTTGTTCAGGAATGTGACTCAGTGGCAAGACACACACACACACACACACACACACACACACACGATTGTATCTTCTTCCTTAAGAACAAGCAGTTTCATGTCTTTTTGTTTATATTTTGTGCATAATTAGATGATTTTGTTGCTGCTACTGCCCCTTTAAACAAGAAATCCAGGACAAAATTAAAAGAAGAGAAACCAAATCCTAAACTGAAGAATCTCCAGAAAGAAGACCTGCCTCAAGAGGAAACCCCCAAAAAAAGGTGAGAGGTAAGACAACAGGGATCTGCCATTGATTCCCTCCGGAGTTGAAGGGCCAACGGCTCTTCAGGAAAATTTGCTTCTCCGTGGCGACTGATGGGATGACAGGCTCACCTTCTCTGTATCTGCCTCAGGCCGGCTCTGGACGACAAGCTCTATAAGCGAGACTTAGAGGTCGCCCTGGCTTTATCCGTGAAGGAGCTCCCAGCAGTCCCCGTTGACCAGAAGGAGTCTCCGGATAAAAGTGACTTCACTATTTTGTATTTGTTGATTTCATTTGTTTACTAGATTTGGTGGGGGTGGGAGTGGACAAGCTGGGGGACCAAGGGCCACTCCTGCAGTGCCTAACCTACCAACTGGACAGTTGGATGCATGGTGCCGGGAACCAGCAGGCGAGCGTGCTATGCTTGAGGGCCTCCAGGGTTAGACCCAGTGGCTGGGGATGGTGGGGGGGTCCTGTGAGGGCAGGGATTCAGGCTCGGTCTTGTGCCCTGACCGCCTGTGTGCCTAAGGTACATCTGATTCCTTCCTTCCCCTTACATCTAGGTGTTGAAAAGCTTGGCAGTGACGGAATAGAAGCAGTGAATAAATGTTCCCGTATCTCCAATTGCAGTGTTGCCAGTGATTATTTAGGCAAGTTGTTTATTGTTTTTTTTTATTTTACTTTTGCTTTTTTTAGCATACTCTTGTAGTCATCTCAAAATCCAGCATTTATTGATGAACCGCGACGGCTGCAAGCGGCCGCCTGAGCCGAATGTGATAGGCTGGTCTGCTGGGTGGAGTTCTGGCGAGGGAAGTCCGGATGTGGAAAATGGAGGTCCTCATGGAGTGGAGGGTCGTCTGGCTTGTTGTGAGGCTCTGCTGGGGTGGCAGGCCAGGGCTAGAACCTGCCACCCCTCCCAGGCACCTCATGAGCTGCTGGGCACAGTGAGAGCCAGTAGCAGCTCTGCCCCATGTCTGTCTCAAGTATGCTACCCGCATGGCAGAGCCTGGCAAGCTACCCGTGTTGTATTTGATATGTCAGATACCAGTAACAATATAGACCTCATTCCCATAACCTGATGGAATGGTTTGAGGCTCTTTATGTTCCTGGAGCAAGCAGGTGCCCTTGGGCTTTACTTACATGAGACAGGTCATATGGAGATGTTACTGGTGCCCGCTCGAGCAAATCGATGATGAACGGGAGACAGTGATACAGTGACAGTGATTGCTTTTTTTGGTCATACCCGGCAATGCTCAGGGGGTTACTCCTAGCTCTGCATTGAGGAATTAATCCTGGCAGTGCTCAGGGGACCCTATGGGGTGCCGGGATCGAACCTGGTTGGCCACGTGCAAGGCAACCCCTTCTGCCCACTGTGCTATCGCTCTGGCCCCTTGGAGAGTCTTTTGACATGATAATTAATTATTGTTGTTTTCTGTGCCCGGTGGCTGGGTCTGTGTGTAGGTGTGTGCAGGGATCAGACCCAGAGCCTCATGTGGGAAGCTTGTGCTCTGTCACTATGGAAACCTGCTCCATGCCCATAGACGGCCAGTGTCGTAAATATTACCTGTCTTTTTTCTTTCAAATGCTTCTCTTGAAGATCTGGATAAGATTACTGAGGAAGATGATTTTCATGGTGTTCAGGGAAAAGAAAAGCAGCGTCTAAAGCCATGACCCAGCAGAGGAAGATGCTTGTGGAGGGAAGTGATGGGTCTAGATCTGAAGACTCTGAGCCGGAGTTCACGACGGGTGAGTTAGTGCCCACCTCACAGTTGGTCCTACTGCAGTTCAGTAAAAAGATTTTGGAGACCCTCGTCCCCTGCAGAGGATTGGGGTGGGGAGACTCAAGTCTGGAAGTGATGCTCAGCCATGTTTTCAAGCTGACTGTCATCTCTGCAAAGTCAAGG